>CM053791.1:294576667-294781667 GCA_028749045.1 Cupressus sempervirens | reverse complement strand
TTGCATTATAGCAGTTTTATAAGCATGATTACATGCAGAAGGGCATGGCAATCTAATGAACGTAGGATAATAATAATGTCCAAAGCAGCATAAGAGCAGATTATTTATCTTAATAAGAAGTTTGTTGAGAGCATAAGTCCCATAGAGAGATTAACAGCAATATCCCTCGTCTGGAAATGTACCACACCTGCCAGGCTCGCAGCATTCTTGGCCACTTCGAGCTTCGACACAATCGCTTTCGTTGTAGCAATACTCACGACTGTCGCAAGGATTAGTCGTGCACCACCCCTTTTCATTACAATCCCCATAATTCACACAGAATTGGTCTTTCAAACAGTCAGAATTGGCAGCGCAGGGATAATCGCACTGACTAGCCTGAGCTTCTGCCATGTAACCTGCCAAAGCCATTTACACAATACACAATCAAAACCATCAATTCAAAAATAGAAATCAATAGAGAAAGGAGGAGGCTGAAGCTGAGGCTAAGCTATATAATATAATATACCTGCCATGCCCAGTGTTATTGTTATCATGAGCAGCACGCATGAGAACAATTTCATTGCAGCCATCTTCTCCTCTCTCTCTCTCTCTCTTTTCTCTTATGTAATTGTGAGGAAACCATGGTAACCCATCCTCTATTAATAGAAGGGAATCGCCCCCTGTTTGGAGCCGTCCCAAACCTGCCTCCGGATTTAATCCAAGCTTCAATTATTAAAATATAAAATAAAACTGTGATATAATCTAAGTTTCTAACATTATGTTTGCTCAGGAGCCGTCCCAAACATTCCTTTGGCTCACTAAGCTATTTCGCTGTGGGTCCGCCCTTAACTCCGTTGTTTTCCCATTTCTTTAACCCTAATCTTTCCCAGTGTCTGTTTTATTCAGCATCGGCCGTTTCTCCCAATAAAATCAACACCCATCTCTAGGGGAGGAGGAATGTGTTCGGACGGCTGCCAATCAGTGAATGTGATGTTAGATGATATTTTTATCATTGAATCCAGCAAGCAGACACTATCGGTTGATTGCATAGATGGCTGGTTGATATGGGCCCATCCTTTACTTTTGGTTGATTGGATTAATAATATGCCAAATACAGCCGTGGACATAGATGCTCCAGAAAATGAAATGTTGCAGCTTGAAAGAATGGTATTGGTGAGTTCTGATGATCCAAAGCTCTCTCTCGTAGAAAGATTATTTTATTTATAGACTAATTTATTTCTTCTATTTGTCCCTAGGCTAAGTAATATTGTGCTATTTTTTGGATAATTACTCTTATGTCTAGTTATCAAATGAGTTATCAAATGAGTTACCAATTAAAATTCATTTCATTTGATATTCTTTATAAAGATTATATTAGTGGGATTTGTGAGCTAAGAAAATATTTATATTTGTTTCCCTTATCCCTATTTTCACATGTTTTAGCACATTTTGTAACACCCCACCAAGGGACCCAAAAGAAATGACCTAAAGTTTTACTAAGTTTGCCAACATTTTTTTTTTAAACAAGAAAGATAATTATACACATCAAACACATAGTAGCAGAAGCAATAACATACAATCAACTAAAACATACATAACAGGTTACATTTCTTAAGCATTGCATGATGTTGAATTATAGTTAAATCTAATCTAATACTAACTCTAACAATGACCACATCCACATGAAAGAATAGTGAAAAGTCCAATGTCCATGATATACATTTGTTCTGAATGCCTCTTGGCAAATTAATTCAGAATGCTCAATCATCCACTATACATGTCACAGGGTATGAGAGGCTAAAAGAATATACATATGTAGAAATAAAGATACATTATCCTCCTCAAATCCATGATACAAAGTACAGTAAAATAAATGAAACCATCTACCATACACGATACATCCATCTATCATAAAAGATGTAAACATCTATCGTGAAATATAACCATCCATCATTAAACGTAGCTAACTAAGTGTGTGGTTCCTCCCAACCATCAATAGCATCATTAGACCATCTTGGGTCCTAGCCATCCCCTGTGCGTAACATTCCAAGCAACTAATCAGATCACCGGTACTATCGTAATAGGGATGTCACTCCTAAACATACTATAACATAAGCATAAGGAAATCTAACATACTAGAATAGAGCATAAGATGATCCTACAAAGTAGATAACATCACTTATCACATGCTAATCATCAATATAAGGAAATGCATTAGTAAATAACATCACTTGAACATGATAAATAAGCACCCCAAGAAGCTCTAGCCACAGTGACTACAAACGGATCTCAATGGTAAGAGTAAAAAAGCACTACCACCCGACCGTGTGGAACCTAAATGGCCCACTCCCACCGCGCTGAGGAGATAGTCTCAAGTCCCAAACAAGATATCAAACCACATAACACAAGTGCTCTCTAAGTCTAGAAAATCCTAAAAGTAATCTAATTCAAAGGTTCTAAGATAGATTGACATTTAAATCCCAGAGGCACACAAGACACATAGGAAACCTACTATGTAAGCGGACAAGTGTTATCGCATAAATCACATAGAAGTTACCTCGGCAATTTGCTTAGGACTCCAGGGTCCCTAGTGATCCCCATGCAACCACTAGTATCCTCTCGTACTGACAAGGCATACTATGAAATACAAAGTCGCAACCAAATGTTCTCTCTACTCCCATCCTAGTCTATACTAGCACTAGAGGCATGGTTGAGAACATACAATTATCTTATTAGGTTCACTTTAATCTCCATTTAGTGTAATGTTTTCACTTATTAAACAACTCATAATGAGTTACCCTAGCAGCCACTTAGGGCCTCGGCCCCCATTGCAAGCCACTTCCCAACACTACAAGTAGAAAACCTACCCTAGGCTCATAAAAGCACAAATGAAAGAATCATAATATATCACCTCAGTCCTGTACAAGTGACTAGCAAGCATCAAGATAATCCACAATAATCACATCAGTTCTCAACGAGCAACTGGAAAGCATCAAATGATAAATCACAATATCCATTGATTTTCAACGAGCAACCAAAAAGTATCCCAAAATAGATCACAATACCCATCAATTCTCAAAAAGCAACCGAAAAGTATTCCAAAATAATATTGTTCGAAGACTCCAAAATAGTCAAGTCAAAACATGTCACAACATGACATCATCCAAAACCAAGCAACAGTTCAATCCCATCAAGGCGACTAGAAAGTAACCCACGTATAATTGATCGAGGACTCAAAAATGGTGAAGTCAAGTATCTCATAAACATACACCTCAGCTTCATACAAGAAGACTAGAAAGCAATAACAAACAATAAATACAAACATGTCATAGAGCATACTTAATCACATTGCCATGGTTGGGTTAAAAAAGATCAAGATCAAAATATCATTATGACATCACAAACATAGAACTCCCGAGCCTTTGGTAAACATCCTAAACTGGTCAACATTCTAGAACAACCTTGAAAACTCCAAAACGCAGATGACACATAGAAATAGAGAATAGTTTCACAATTTGGTTTAATCTTGAATACACATAGTGTCAGTTCATAATAAGGTTTCAATCTTAGTTTCAGTGTGAGTTTTCAAATTTAAAAGAGTACATCTTTATCCATATAGTTTAACCCATTTCCCATATTTGATTAAAAGTCAAATTACCCAACTTGATCAATTTTTTAAATTATTCCAAGAATAAATTTTATATATTTAAATTATTAAAATAATGCTTGTTGATTTCCAAAGAGAATAATCTATGAATTATTCAACTCAAAATTACACTAATTTAATAAATTTTAAGCTTTAAATTAAACAACTTCTCCCATTAATTAATCTTAATTAAATAACATTTAATTAAATTAATTAATAAAGTATAAAATTCTCAGTCCACGATTTTAAATCATTTTAATAATAACTTAATTAAAACTTAATAAGATATTATTAAAATTTAAGTCATTCATTAAATAGTTAGTAATAATTTTTTATTTAAATATAATTTAAATTATTACTAATAATAACTTATTAACATTTTATAAATTAAAATTGATTATTATTAATATATTTATTATTAAATATATTTTAATATATTTATTATTAATATATTTATTATTAAATATATTTTAATATATTTATTATAAAATAAAACTTATTATTAAACTTTATGATATTAAAATTTTATTATATATAAAACAAAAATAAATGTTGTCACTTAGGTTTGCACCCTTGTCCAAAGCCTATGCATGAGGACAACTTAGTGAAACATGGAAACAAACTCCAAACTGTGGGACTTGAACTATGAGGTTGAGTCTCCGGAGAAGGCCAGCTTCCTCTTACTATCAGGGCACACATAACTACTTTTGGAGAGGAAAAGGGAGAAGGAGAGCATGAAAAAAAATCTACCTAATCTAATCTAAAGAGGTGATGCACCAAAATAGAGTGTCTAGACCAATCTCTGCCCATATATGCACTTTTGAACCAAAATGAAACTAAGGATATACACATTCAGACTTGCTTTAATCAAATAGTCACATGCAGATCAGAAAACCAAGATGAATGACACAAGGAAAGAGAAGATTCACTTATATATCATTCACAGGCCAGAAGAGATACAGTCATGCAGACTACAGACTTTCACAAAACAATGGCGAAGGCAAAGAGTTCTTGCACTTTCATACCAATGGTTGAAGGAGATAAAGTAGAGAATCATACAGTTCAGAGGCACAGGGGAATTTACATTGGAATTATAGAGCAACAGCAGAAAAAAATAGAGAAGGGTCCAACCTTTACAAAATTCACAAAAATTGCCTTTATAGTTCAGGCATAACTGAGATTTTCCCGCCAAAACTATCTTGCAACCACCAACATCAAGGCTCTACCAAGGACAATCATGGGGATCTGAAGAAAATCTAATCTTTTGGTGGATCCAGACGTAATGATTCAGAATAGGGCCTCGAGAAGATAGAAACAACGCCATTAAATCACTCTGACCAGGTAGATAGATTGGATCAAGTGGGTGGAGTGTTCTCCTACATTTAGCATTCATTTCCTGGTGGTTGGAATCGATCATAAAGATCAGATTTGTGTAAAATCCTAGCTTTCCCTTGTTTCTGGTTCATAAATCAACATGATCAGCAGGTCAACATAACCCTGGCATCGAGATGAGCCATGTGGACCAACCAGCTTATTTCATTTTGCCACCTAGTAGAGTCTTCACGAGTTTGACCACATCTTTTATCACTAACCGCGCTGGCTCCTTAAACTCTAACTGTGACGTACCTGCTAACCACTAGCCTTAATCGTGCTGCCTCTATGTTAATACCATGGCCAAGCCCACCGAGACACGTGTCACCTAGGCACTATGTCGCTATGTGTATCCTCTAAGCAGCTTCCCATAGCGAGATAGCATCCAGCGTTGATTTCCTTAGATGTAATGATCATGAAGACTTGCTGTGATACTGCACTATCTCCTTAGAACTTCTGGGCCCATGAAACAACTCAGCACACCTGGCATCTAACTCGGCCCAAATTGGTACCATCCCTATAGTTCATAACCCTCGGCCCCACCCTGCTACATGTCGTTAAGGTGCTATGTCGCTATGGTTAAAATTCTTGCAGCTTTCCATAGAGAGATAGTGCCCACCATTGATCTCCATGAGATCAACGATCATGGAAGACCTGCGCTTGCCTTCATAAAATTTTTGATCCATGAATCCACTTGGCAACCACCTGGCACAACCTGGCACCCAACTAGCGACCCGCAAAGAAACTGGTCCCACAGAAACACGTGGCAACTACCTGCTTTCTCGCATTTTTTTAATTTCCTCACATCTTGATAATGCGGGAAAGCGTCAGCCCTTGATCTGCCTGCATCAGACGGTGAACGTAACTTGTACTTTCTAAACCTTTGAGAACATCCACCGTGACATCACCTAGGACATGTGTCACCAAACCACTTCCCCACAATATTTAATTTCCTCGCATCTTGATAATGCGGGAAAGCATCAACCCTCGATCTGGGGAGATCCGATGGTGCCCGTAACTTGTGCACGTTGAACCTGCATGACTACACTCTGTGACACCACCTGGACATGTGTCAAAAACTCACTTTCTCGCATTGTCAGAAGGTCTGACAAAGCTTAGAATGTGGGGAAGTGAGCACCAGTAGAATTGCCATCTTAGCCAACCTGTCAAACTTGTGGCTCGTAGAAGGAACACGGACCCACCTACCATGAGTCACAAAAAGGCTTTCTCGCATTTTTTAAAGATCATGCATTTGGAAAATACGGGGAAGCAGGGAAAAGTAGATCATGGGAGATTTAATGGTGCAGAAAGTTGCAGGCTGATGGAAATAAAACATAAGGTTTTATCATTCAATTTTTTTGATATCTCTTGGGCATTAAAATAATATAAAGCTGGAAGTGGCCGTTGGACAAGCTGGGCATACAAATTTGAATTTTTGGTGGGAGACAAAAAATGGCAACATTTTTGGCGACTCACAAGGGACACAAGCTAGCTATGCATATGACCAGTGGCCTTATGCATCCATTGGGCTACAGAGTCAAAAAGATATAGATTCTACGTACACTATGAAACCCTAACCCTACCTCTGAGAGAAAAAACCCTAAAACCCCTGTCTCTGCAACTGGAACCAAAAATGAAACCTTCATCTACAACCTTCAAAATTTCAAAACTTACTTTCTCACAGAGAGGAAACCCTGTGCTCATGTACTTCTTGGAAAATAGGGAACCAGCAGAAAAAAAAAACTACTCTAATATGTACAATTGTTTACAAAGAGAGGGGTCAAACAAACCCATTGACTGGTTTGCTGAAATAGCTACCCTTCCTTATCAACTGGTTTCTTATTCCATACAAAAGGATAGCCAAATGGATCAGCAAGTATGACAAGCACACTGCTGCATGAAATATCTCTTTCCCAATGCTGAAAATAGTGAAGCTTTCTAGCACTGGGGTGTTACCTTGTGGAGCAAAACATACCTGCTCCTCCTTGTGATAATCTTCCTCATGCTCTGGAGTGAACATGACTGGGGGAAACTTATTGATTTTTTTGCAGAGTTAGATACCTTATAGGGCATCCTCTTGATGGTGTAGGGCCAGAGGAATCATCCTTGACCACTTGATTGTGCCCTGCAATGGTAGTCTTCAACTGGTATGGAAGTGGCTCCTCCTTTTGATTTTTTTCCACATCTTGTTCATGCTACCCATGAACCACTTCCTTTGGATCTACTAGTATGGTGTGATCTTCCACTTGTTGTTGTTGTGGAACATCCTCCTCATATATAGGAGATACTAATTTGATATCCATGGAAGAGCAGAGAGCATCCAACTCATCCAAAAGATCATCCTCATCATTGATCTCCTCCATTGCAGTTTCAAGGACAAAGGTATCCTTGAGGCCCTCTTGTCCATCCTCCACATCATAGAGGGTTGTTTGTTACAAAAAATGATCCTCTTCCTTCCCTAGCAGCAGATCCTCATTCACTGGCAAGGGCTCAGAAGCCATGACTTGCTCCTCAAGAGAAGAAACAAACTTATTGTCTTCTTCTTCTTCCTCATCAAAAGAGGGAAGCTCTTTAGATAAGAGGGTTGGGTCCTCTTCCTTTGGCTCAGAGGCCTCCTCTTTGTTCTCCTCAGTAAACTACAACTCCTCACATGGAATCCTTGTGGGTTTGGATTCACTCTCCCAAAACTCTGTATTTGAACCATCAGAAGTCCATACAACCAGCCCACCTAGAAATAATCTAATAGCAATAGGCTCAGGGGGTTTATAAATAGTCCAATTCTCTCTTATAGGGGATGGGGAGGCTACAATAGTAGGATCTTGTGAGGGAGGGGGCTTCCTAAAGCTTGGGATGACATATTTTGGAGGGGGGGTGGGAGGGGGGGGGGGGTAGGGGTATCTACCTCCTTAGCTTGAAAATGAGCTGACTGGAGCCTCATTTCCTGCCCTCTTGCTGCAACAACTTGCCTTGCAAGGTTTTCCTCAAAACGTCTATGTTTCTCCCTCTCTTCTTCTTCTTCTTAGAGATAGGCCATCTCCTCCTGTTGTTTGTCAAACTCTTGTTGCCTTGCAACCTCATCAAGCTACCTATCAATCTCCTCAAGTTGTCTATCCCAGGCCAATAATTGCTCATCTCGTTTGTCTATCTTCCTATCCCATGAATCCATCCTTCTTTGGAATTCCAACAATATATCTTTAAGTTCTTCAACTGAGGATGTTGGGGCTAATGGAGTAGAAGCAGGTGGAGGGTCAAAATTTTGAATAGCTTGGCTATAAACAGCTTGGGGTGGAGATTGAAATTGGCAATATGAGGGCTAAGGAATAAAATTTTCATGATATGGGGGGGAATAATGACTATTTCTATGAAATGAATCAATAACAAAGTTTTCATAAAAGCTGTAATTTCATAGAAAACTTGAAAATCACAAAAAGATCAAAGGTGATCTTTACATACTAGCACTATTTCTACTTGAAACTAGTAGATTTGCACTAGAGTCACCATGGTGTTTGATTGAATGCCTCCAAAGGCTGGTAACACTAAGAATAACACCCAAATTCTTAGTGTATCAAGATCAACTAGCTAACCAGTGGACCTTAAATCTTTTGACTAGCATTCCACCGAGTGTGCCAAAAACTATTGGTATGACCAATGGAGGTTCTGGAAACTAATTTGAATTTGACTATTTGTCCCACCGGGCATGCCAAAAACTATTGTCACTTAGGTTTTCACCCTTGTCCAAAGCCTATGCATGAGGACAACCTAGTGAAACATGGAAACAACCTCCAAGCTGTGGGACTTGAACTGTGAGGTTGAGTCTCCGAAGAAGGCCGGCTTCCTCTTACTATCAGGGCGCACCTAACTACTCTTGGAGAAGAAAAGGGAGAAGGAGAGCATGAAAGAAAATCTACCTAATCTAATCTAAAGAGGTGATGCACCAAAATAGAGTGTTCAGACCAATCCCTGCCCATATATGCACTTTTGAACCAAAATGAAACTAAGGATATACACATTCAGACTTGCTTTAATCAAATAGTCACATGCAGATCAAAAAATCAAGATGAATGACACAAAGAAAGAGAAGATTCACTTATATATCATTCATAGGCCAGAAGAGATACAGTCATGCAGACTACAGACTTTCACAAAATAATGGCAAAGGCAAAGAGTTCTTGCACTTTCATACCAATGGTTGAAGGAGATAAAGTAGAGAATCTTATAGTTCAGAGGCATAGGGGAATTTACACTGGAATTGCAGAGCAACAACAGAGAAAAATAGAGCAGGGTCCGACCTTTACAAAATTCACAAAAATTGCCTTTATAGTTCAGGCATAATTGAGATTTTCCCTCCAAAACTATCCTGCAACCACCACCATCAAGGCTCTACGAAGGACAATCATGGGGATCTGAAGAAAATTTGATCATTTGGTGGATCCAGATGCAATGATTCAGAACAGGGCCTCGAGAAGACAGAAATGGCACCATTAAATCACTCTGACTAGGTAGATAGATTGGATCAAGGGGGGTGGAGTGTTCTCCCATGTTTAGCATTCATTTCCTGGTGGTTGGAATCGATCATGAAGATCAAATTTGTGTAAAATCTTGGCTTTCCCTTGTTTCTGGTTCGTAAATCAGCATGATCAACAGGTCAACATAACCTTGGAACTGGGATGAGCCACATGGACTAGCTAGTTTATTTCATTTTGCCACCTAACAGAGTCTTCATGAGTTTGACCACGTCTTTCATCACTAACCACACTGGCTTCTCAAACTCTAACCGTGACGTCCCTGCCAACCACCAGCCTTAACCATGCTACCTCTATGTTAATACCCTAGCCAGGCCCGCCGAGACACGTCTCACCTAGGTGCTATGTTGCTATGTGTATCCTCCGAGTAGCTTCACATAGTGAGATAGTGCCTAGCGTTGATTTCCTTAGATCTGATGATCGTGAAGACTCGTCGTGATACTGCGCTATCTCATTAGAACCTCTGGGCCCACGAAATAACTCAGCACACCTGGCATCTAACTTGGCCCTAACTAGTACCATCCTTGCAGTTCATAACCCTCAGCCCCACCCTGCTACGTGTTGCTAAGGTGCTATGTCACTATGGTTAAAATTCTCGCAGCTTTCCATAGCGAGATAGCACCCACCGTTGATCTCCACGAGATCAATGATCGTGGAAGACCTGTGCTTGCCTTCATAAAATTTATGATCCATGAATCCACTTGGCAACCACCTAGCACAACCTGGTGACCCGCAGAGAAACTAGTCCCGCAGAAACACGTGGCAGCTACTCGCTTTCTCGCATTTTTTAATTTCCTCGCATCTTAATAATGCGAAAAAGCATCAGCCCTTGATCTACCTGCATCAGATGGTTAACATAACTTGTACTTTCTAAACCTCTGAGAACATCCATCGTGACATCACCTAGGACACATGTCGCCAAACTACTTCCCCGCAATATTTAATTTCCTCGCATCTTGATAATGTGAGAAAGCATCAACCCTTGATCTGGGGAGACCCGATGGTGCCCGTAACTTGTGCACTTTGAACCTGCATGACTACACTCTGTGACACCACCTGGATATGTGTCAAAAATCTACTTTCCCGCATTGTCAGAAGGTCTGACAAAGCTCAGAATGCGAGGAAGCAGGCACCAATAGAATTGCCAGCTCCACCAGCCTATCCAACCTGTGGCCCATAGAAGGAACAAGGACCCACCTCCCACGCGTCATAAAAAGGCTTTCCCACTTTTTTAAAGATCGTGCATTTGGAAAATGTGGGGAAGCAAAAAACTAAAGATCATGGGAGATCTAATGGCACGAAAATTTGTAGGCTGATGGAAATAAAACATAAGGTTTTATCATTCAATTTTTTCGATATCTCCTAGGCATTAAAATAATATAAAGCTGGAAGTGGCCGTTGGACAGGTTGGGCATACAAATTTGAATTTTTGGTGGGAGAGAAAAATGGCAACAATAAACAAAAACTTTCCAAAGTGATTTAAAATCGCTACAGACAATATTAATTAATGTCGTACAACCTGCCCTCTAACATAGGGCCTGCGATGGCTATTGCAGTACCTGCAATAGTGGGCATGACTATCGCTGGTGTAGGTAAGTAGGGATGGGGTGGGGTAAAACCCCCCCTCCCAATATATTTTATTATTATTATTTTTTCAAAATAAAAGCAAGACCCCCCTCCGATTTCAATATGTGTAAAAATATATATTTTTTAAATTTATTTATATAGATTATGTTATAAGAAAACCCCCTCCAACATTATTAAGGTTTAACAATATATAATTTATTATTATATAAATATTTATTTTTTATAAATGATTGCAATTTAGTCTAATAGAAAAAATAATTTGAACCATTCAAATTTTCAGTCTAGGATTTTCGTTTCCAAAATCAAACCTTTTTCCAAATTTAAATTTCTCAATTCCATTTTAATTCAAACCCAAATCCCAATTTAATTCTAATTTCTTTCAATTTTTGAATGAGGTTTTCTAAATAATTTTTCAATCTTGATTTATAGATGAAATCAACTAGCAAAGATTTAGAACGAAGGGTGGCAAGATTCATGCAACAAAATTTGAGAAAACATTTTCTACAAGCACGAAGTAGACAGAACATATTGAATTACATAATTCATTTAGTGATCAAAACACAAGACCCTACTTGAACCTGATGCTAATATGCAACCACCCGAAGATTGTGAGAGAATTTGCTTCTATCCAGAAATCTCTCTCTCTCTCTCTCTGAAACTTTCTCGAAATTCCCTTCCAAATTTTGCTTCCAATTTTGCTTCCCAAAATTTGTGTCCGAAAATTCCTCTCCTAGAAAATGAACCCTCAATTGGTGATAAGGAGTTCTCTCCTCAAATCAGGGCACTAATTGTGCGTTCACCCGAGAGGACTCCTTGCTCACAAGACTCAACTTTAAATTAACTTTTATTTATCTTTTCTTTTATCTTTTCCATGCACATTAATTGCATTATTAAATAATTTTATTCAATTTCCACTTGACTTCGCTTTCAATTAATTTATTAACTTTTAAACTCATGCATGCATTATGTGATTAAAATATCTTTTTTTAAAATTCGCTTGTTTTATCTTTTTAATTAATTTCTCATATTTTAATCTCATCCATGTATCATGCAAACATAAAATTTTTTAATAATTTAATATCTTTTCACTTTTAAATTTATTTTCGAAACTTAATTGTTAAAATATTTATTAACTTAAACAATAATAATATTTAGCATTTATTTAAAAAATGAACTCCAAATATATTATTATTAAATTTAATAAATATTATCATATTCCAAATTTATACATATAACTTTTATCTTCAAATTTAATTCTTTTATTTAATTAATTTCTCGATTAATTAGATATTAAAATATCATAATAATTTTCCATTAAATTAAACCATTAATTTAATATTTAATTAGACTTAATTAATAGAAAATCCACCAAAGACTCATAAAACAACATATGAAAAACCCATCATAGCAAAACAAATACAAAATCAAACTAAAGGGTTATAATCACGAATTAATGTCATTTGATGCATTCGAAGGATACTCGACTCAGATACTTGTTCTTATTTTCAATTAGGACAAACGGCTTAAAGGTTTAGGATTTAGACTTAAGAATATATCTCCCCTCTCTTACCATTGAGATAATGTGATAGGGTACGCTCATCTTGACAATCCAAGGAAGTCGATACCTAGTACCAACAACTTGTATAAAATTCATGCATGTACATACACAATATATACTAAGCTAAACAAGAAATGGTAGGAAGTGGTGTATCATGTAGATCTCGACTAGTAGGTGACTACGACTCCCATCCTTAAACACATCAGAAATGCCGTACATAAAGAAAACAAACATGCACACTATACACATGCAATATGGGGTAAGTATCCATAAAAAAATGCATATAATAAACCATCTAACTAATCATCATCAATAACTGAAAGCACTGAATAATCATCATGCATACATAAAATATAGCATACCAAGTAATCTCATCATATAATCAACTGAATCTAAAACAATATCTGATAATCTTAAAACATTGCCACTAAACATCAAGCATAAATTGACCTAAAAGAGTTTGGCAATGATAATAGAAATTTGAACTAGGGGCAAGCACTACACATTTGTTATCTATTTATTCATAGTACATAAACTTTCTATTTTAAAAGTTTAATTATTGTTTATGAATTTTAAGATAGAAATTTATACATTATAATAATATAATGAATAATTCGTTCTTTCATACTTTTATCCATTATAAATATTTTTTAAAATTTATATATAAATACATTGAGATTTTTTTTTTAAGATTTTAAATATTTAGTCTAATTATTTATTGCAATTCTTGAGTGTTATTCCATTCAATTTTTATTAACTAGTGATATTGTGAAACAAAAAATTATTATTCCACTTATACAATAAATATGTAATAAAATTACAATAAAATTTACATATAAATTAAAACTAATACTATTAAAGACAAGTACTAAGCCACTGTGTGGCACTTGTTTATTTTCATTCAACTAATAATACAATAGAGTTACATTGTAGTTGTTATATATGTATGTAAATTCATACTAATCATATATGTTCTTGGAGCTGCTTATAGACAATTTATGCTTAAATTTAAGCAACTACACTCTTTGAATAGTTTAGAGGAAGGGATAAAAGAGTATTTTCCTAATATATAAAAAATGTCTTCACCTTATTTATTATTCTTATTTTTATTTTTCTACATTTTATTTTCTACATTTTATTTATAATAAATATTATACAAACCTTCATTTAGGATTTGATCCTTAAAAAATATGTAGCAAATTTTGTTCCTATAAATTAATACTGCAAATATGGAGCTATTTGATGTTTTAGAGTTTGAGAGAATACAAAGATTTTTTTTTGTGTTTTTTTAATCGGTAAATGGTCAAAGCCTTGTACTATATTGAATAAAATAAAATTGAATTTACAGGATTCTCTATTCAAATAAACACTAGTAGGAAAGAATGGAGCAAGAAAACCTCCAGTCTAACTTAGGACTGAAGTCCAATATTATACAATTTAAAAGGGCCATACCCTAGTTTATATGAAACTTCCTATAGGATTATACAAAATTTGATGAAACAATTAATAACAAATAGACTTCCTTTGAAAAAGGGGACATATATCAAAGGAGAGACAGGGTTTCAAACTAAATTCATCAAGGATCCTTCCATGAAGAAGTGATCGACCAACCATCTGCATGATAAAATAAAACTATCTTCCAATATGGGATTAGAACCAAATCAATGTGATCAGAAAAAGTCGGAGGAGTAAAAAGACCAATCAACATACTAAGAGACTCTTCATACAATAAGAATCCTAAATTGTACCAATGGAGTTGATCAAAAAAGTTTTATAATATGCTTTAAATAAATCTTTATCTAAAATCTCATCCCTTATCTATTTAGTTTACTATTTTTACTTAGAGTGGATTAGATGTTTAGGGTTCTTATCTAGTTTGAATGAATAGATCAATCAAGATTATATTAACTAATTTCAATAATTTAAGATGTCCATTAATTCATCTTATTCTTATCGTATACTTATGAGTTTAAGAGGAGAAGTTTGAATCAATAGCCAACTTGAATTCATACATATTGCGTAACTAAAGTTATAAAATAATCAGTAGCAGGGAAATTGATAAACATCTTGCTCTGCTTAAACCATAATGAAGTGCAAACTAAATCCATAATGATGAAGGGGAAGAAGTAAAGCAGTGGTACCTAGAAAGAATAAAAATTCAAGCAAACAAGCCCAAAGGTTTATTTTAAATACCTCACAAATACAGATCGACTTAATGGGTCATACCACACAACTCGTTCCCACTTTCCATCATGAACGAATCAGATGAAAAGTTGGAAAAAAAAATTTGGGTGCTTCAAGTGAAGCATTGACTTCCATCAAAGACACCACATGGCTTTGCTTGAAGCCATGTGGAGAGGGCTTCACACGAAGCCATGTGGAGAGGGCTTCACGTGAAGCCCTTGTCACCCATGGGTCTACTTTGGCTTCGAGCGAAGTCGTGGCCTTCTTCCAAAGCCTTTACGGCTTCGAGTGAAGCCATTAAAAACCCTAACCACAGCAAAATAGCCCAAGGGGCTTCTTTCAAAGCCCCCCTCAATAAGCATTAAACCACCCAAGGGGCTTCACACAAAGCCACTTTGCTGAAAGACCCAAAATGGCCTTAGAATGAAGTCCTCTTCATGCAAAGCCTCCAAAAATGGAAAGTTTTCAGATTATGCTCAATTTGTGACAAATTTTCTTCTTTTGATGGCTCAAACAAGGGCCAAATAAGTTTAAACTCTAAAACTAAGTTTAGAAATGTGTTCTCATTTCAATAGGCTTTCCAATGAATATATTTTAAGCATATATTGTGTTTATTGTGATGTTTTATTTTTAATTTTATTAAATATAGGTTTTTTGTTCATTTTAGAAACCTCCATTTGAAGCCTTGGGAAAAATATTAAAGTAAAGAATAATTTATTTTTTAAAATATGATCATCAAAGCTATGTGTATTAGCTTTCTAGCAAGTCAAAAAAATTGCATTTTGATATATAAAAAACAAGTTATAATGATGAAAAGAAACCTATGTCTAAATTATTATTAGTATCACTTTGCCACTAAATAAAACCTATAATTTTTGACATAATTGAAAAAACCCAAAAAAAATGCTAGTTATTGATGTTACTATTCTAGCCCAAAAAGAATTTTGTAATTATCCTATTTTAATAAAAAGTTATGTTGATCAAAACACCCATCACTTTTTGAAAATATCAATTTTCGTATAAAGCACTTCTCAGCAGAGATTAAAAAAAGGACTTCAAATGAAATTATTAAAAAAACTTAAAAATATTGTTAGAAACTAGATAGAAAATTTTAAAAATCACTAAGTTTACATCATCATCAAATTCTTTACTATTTTGTCACGATGTACACTTGAAAATCAAGTTTTTGTTAAAAATATCTACTTTAGTGTCAAACTTGGCCAAAAAGTGGGAACCATTACCACATCCTTACCCTAATATTCTATCTAAGTCTCCTTCATTAATTATTAGTTAACAAAATAACAGATCATAGATCAACATTAGTAGCTGAAAACCACCAGCATTTTTTCAATAATGATTATAATATTTAATAACAAAGATCTAGCTCAGTCCCAAAAAACCAGAGAGAAGAAATCAAAAGGGAACATAAGAGGCTTCAATCCAAGCTAGGGTAAGGTGACAACTAAAGTAATCAAAAAACCTAGAAACATCATCTACCAGGTTAACGATCTTATTCCACCTCTCTTTTTTGACAACCCCTCTGAACGACATTGTCCTCATTTCCAGAGCGTGAAAGAGGGCAATTGAAGACTCCATGCTCATAGAGAAACTATAGGGTTAATTAAGAAATAGGAGTTATAAAAAGATTTAGTACTCCAAGCCTTAAATAATAGGTGGCAAATCTTGGTTTGAAGCATTAATTGATGTCTACTCATATGTGTGTAGAATTATTAAAATACACTAAAAGAGACTATACTTAATGTTTCATGATTGTATCTTAGATGCCTTATAAATTTAAGTAGATTTACTTGCTATGAATGTCTATCTAATAATTACTTCTTATAAAGGTGTTCCATACTTCTACTAAACTATCCTTTGCTCTAATCTTAGTATTCTACTTAACTTAATTATGTCATGCTAAATATATAAGGTCTTCTCCCTCCACTCCTTTATTTTCCATTTTATCAGCTTCTAAATTCCCTTCACGATAAATATGTTGAATTCTAATCTCCTCAAATTGATCTATAAGATTAAGTACAATTTCTAGTTTAGCATTTAATATCTAGTTCGGTGTTTGTTGCTTTCTAATTGTATTTAGGATTATTTGTGAATCACCTTCAATAATTAACTTCTTAATATTCCATTTTATGCTTAATTATAATCCTTCTTTTAATGCTTCCAATTCAGCTATATTATTAGTTACATTACCTAATGTTTTAGCTCATTTTAATATCCAATCTCTTTTTTTTGATCTAACTATATAGCCCGATCCTGCTTTTCTAGGATTCCCTCTAGAAGCTCCATCAAAGTTTAATTTCTTCCATCCTATCAGAGGTGCAACTCATTTACATTCTTTCCTGGCTATATTATCCTTTTTAGGATAAAATAAGGGAGGATTAATCAAATGTAGCCATTTTTTCCTCATATTCTCATCCCATACTGAGAATGTACCTTCTGCCTTGGGTGTGTTCCTGAGATGGTAATTCATAACTTCTGTGATGGTTGCCTCAACTTTATTGAAAAAAGTTATCTTACTAAGTTCTAGATTTTGAAATATTCATCTATTTCTTTCCTTTCATATTTCCCACTTAATGATTGCAGGTGTGATATTTCATAGTTTCTCATATATGTTAACCCTATTCTTAATAGGCCAACCCCTAAGGAATCTCTTGATATCCTGAGGTATAGGGGATGTCCAATTTAATTTATTCTTAATTCAATACCAATAATCTTGTGCAAATAGGCACTTAAACAAAATATGGTCCATATTTTCAAATTTATTTTTACATAGACTACATCAAGATGGCCCTTCAAACCCCATGTTAGAGAATCTATGAACTATAAGAATCTGATTCTGAATTATTGCCCAAAGAAAGATACCATCCTTAGGTAGGCATGTTGAATCCTAGCATAGATCAAAGGGTATAGCAATATTATCCCATCTTTTTGAGTTAATTATAAGATTATATCCTAGCTAAACTTTGTATATTCCATCATTAGATGCTCCCCAGATGAGGTTATTTGCTTGATTATTGTGAATCACAGATCTACCCTTGAGGATATTTTCAAGGATAATTTTATCTATACTTGAAATATTAATATTATCCAAAGATTTCCATACCCAAGTTTCAGTCTCATCAATCCTGATAAGTGTTTTAGCATCTAAAACCTTGGGTCCCCAAATATTAGTAATGGCATTGATGTTGTTTCTTGATATTCTAGAATTAATAATTGAGGGTTGACCATCCCATGAATCATCCTGAAATAATGACTCATCACCTCTACCTAAAGCCCAAGTTACATATTTTCTGACCAGAGGCCTACACTTCATCATAAAATTCTAGTGGATTTCTAATTCTAAAGAGAGAGGAAGGGTCTAATGGATTAAGATATTTATTATAAAGTATATTTGCCCATTTTTTATATTTTTCCTAAAACAAACACCATACTAGCTTTGCTCCTAATCCCTCATTTTTCCAACTAAGATTTTTTATACCCAATCCTCCTTTATTCTTAGGATGGCATATGTTATCCCATTTTATTAGTTCTTGTTTCTTTTTCTCTTCTATTCCACTCCAAAAAAAAAATTCTAAGTTTTCCTTCCAATTTTTTATTAACATTATTCGATAGCAAAAGGCAAGATAAAGGATAAGTAGGAATAGCTAACAGAATGGATTTAATTTTTGTTACTCTCCCAACTTTATTTAGCCATTTTCCTTTCCATGATTATATTTGTTTTTTCTACTCTTTCTATGATATTGTTGTTGGAAATATTATAACAAGCTAAGTTACTGAGAGGGGAGGGGTAAATTAGTAACTTCTAAAACTTTTATCCCAATTAGCAATTAATCCTTTATATGAATTATGATCTAACTTCATGCATGAGAAACTAAAACATGAAAGCATACATAACACTTTGACACAGATTTGGTGACCCAAAAACCTTCCAAATAGAAAGTAAAACTAGAGTGGGGATGATACCCACAAGCTTTAGTACTGTAGTATAAATTTGGTCAGTTAAGGCTTACATTGATTACCTCTAATGATCTACCATGTTAGGAGCAATAAGAACTACTAGGTCCACCTTGTGAAAGGATTTACAAACATACAATAAAGTATGCACTCGGTAAAGAGATTACATAAGACTCTTAGGTCTAACTTATTAAAGGATTTGACTAATCCATCGGTTAGGATGAAGTAGTAATTGATCTTTGATCTACAACTTGGTTTGCTGAATTAGATTCCTCTGAGTGTACAAATCACCTTGCTATGATAGATGAATCTTTGATGTTGCTTATACTATTGTAGCCTATGTAATTGGCACTTTTGCTCTTTTGTAATGATTACATTACTTCCTTTTTGATTCTATACATTCATGTTAGATGTGATACAACACATTACATATACATCAATCCAATTACATAATTACAAAGTCGGCCACAATACAATTTTACACAAAATATTACAAAGTCAGCCAAAGTGTAGAAACTCAGGCTCTAAAAACTGACTCGGTGAGGTTCTAATACTCAAAATCCACTATCACTACTTGGCATCATCATGCACTTGGTAGACATAGAAGCTCAGTCCATATTAATCACTTCCAAGTAGTCTTGAACTTAATCTACACTGGTGACTCAGTGAATACTGTGAAACTCTTCATATAAACTAAATCACTTGGTTACCACTACATAGCTCAGTAATCACTATCACCTGGAGCTCAATATAAACTAAGTCTCTTGGTTAACACTAAGTGGCTTGGTCAACACTGGACTTGCATCACATCAACTACGAACTCGGTATACATTGAGATGCTCAATTTACACTACTGATTTTTACAATAGTTGTATATGCTTGGCATTCACTAGAATTTGTCCAAAGGACTCTATAGTAACTATAGAACTCAGTAACAACTGAAATGCTTGGTAAAAATTGTTAACTATACAATAAGCTTGGTATGAATTCACAATCTAAATAAGTGTATGTCACTAATAGAAAACATGACTAGAATGCCAACAATATCCCCCTTTGGCATTTGTGACATAAGACTTATCAGTCAAAACTGAATTATCCATCACCTTGTATCTCCAACTTGGTAGAGTATACTATTTTTGAGATTTTTAAAAATTATTTTTGTAAAGGATACATTTCTATACATGGTAATGTTATATAGTATACTATACATACAATGTTTCTTTACATTTTCTTACAATTTTCTCCCCATATCTTTTTACATCTTTCTCCTCTTTGTATCATCTTATATCTTATTCCCCCTTTTTATCTCCTTATAACTTCTCCAATATCTTTTACAATATCTTCTCCCCCTTTTTGACATTAATGCCAAAGACTTATATGATATGTATTTACATAGAAATGCCAAAATGAGACAAGAAGTATGAATGTGCCTTCAATATGATTGCCAAAGTCTTGTCCCAATTCCCTTGCAAGACCCTAATGTGTGCAATGCCACCTACACTTCTGCTGAAAGTTCAATCATGTGGTCTATGATAGAGAAATCATTGTCATGGATGAGGGTTTTGGAATGTGCAATGTGCTTTTGTAATGCATCCATGTCAGGGACTACTATGTTTTGAATATCTACCAATGTAGACCTAATTCTTGCTTCTTGTCTAAACAATTCAGCCTACATATCTGTCAAAATTTTGATCTTCTTGAAATGTGTAGAGCTTGAACTTGGGTCAAGCTGTAATTGTTGAGTACTTGCTTTGGGATCTTCATCAATCTTGGACAATTTGTCCTTTATTTCCATAGTAAAGCTTGGAATATCGTATAGTTCACCAAACAGTAAAGTTAGATTTGTTAAGAAGTTTCGAGAGAACCCAAAATAATAGATAACTCTACTTAGTAAATAGAAATTTATTGAGCAATGTGCTCTAACACTTTATTTTCAAAAAAATTCTCTACTTTTTATAGTAATTTATCTTGTCCATCTAGATCTTCATTATACTTTTGGACTACTTCTGCCAACTGAAACAAAACTAGATGAGAAGACTCAATCTCTATGCCTATAGCCTCTACCAAAATATTCTTGGAATCCTCAATGATTTTAAATTCTTTATCTCTTTCTTCTCTTAGTCTCTACTATTTGGCTTTCTTTTGGAGTAATTATCCAAAGGTTTGCATTTAATCAAGAGTAAGTTTTGAAATATCCCAATTTGGAATCACAATTTCCTCATCAAGATCAACATCCTCCAACTTTTCTTTTCATTTACCCAAAAATTTTATCCTTGGTTGAGGCTTGGTCTCAACTTTTGTTGCACTTATTGCTTGTGTAATTGGAATGGAAACAATAGTAGAAATAGTGGGGCTTGTTGCAAAAATTAATACTACACTTATTGTAGAAATACTAGTAGAAGTAGCTGTTAAAGCCAAAATTGATGTATCCAAAACTATTGAAGAGGGAAGAGTCTGTAGCTCGGTAGATGAAGTACTTGGTACTTAAGTCAATGATGTAATGGGTTGTATTGGTGCAAAGATTGATTGGATGGTTGTGCTTGGAGTGTTCGACACAATTAATCCTATAGAGGCTATCTTTATGCTTGATGTTTTCAATACTTTGTTTGGAGAATGAGAAAGTGAGGCTATAACCACTATAGTAATCTTAACTAGGTTGGTTTCCTCTATATCTTGAGTTTCTTCCTTAGTAGCCTCTTGCTTCTGATCCTCTTCATTATCAATGTTATCAAAATGTGTTGTCTCTTCATCATTTCCTTCTTCATATTTTTCTTCTTTATGTCATCATCATCTTTGTCACTTATGTTGACTAGAAAATCACCTAGTTTATGAAGAAGATATACATTCTTCCATGTATTTGTTGCATTCTTCCCAACATGCTCTATGTTTTTCATCAATACAAGGCAAATGTTGAATTTCAAGGTTAGTTTTCCCTCATTCTTCTTCATGGATTCCTTCACCTCCTTGTCAGTTAGACTTGGCATAAGCTGCCTCAAGGTTTTTTCATATACATCTTTGGTAGTTTGCTTTGCAAATTCCCATCTTGGCTTGATCTTATCCATTAAAACACTAGGAATCTAAAGTGTAAGCTAATCAGGTGAGTATTTCGACTTACCCATTTTATCCATCACTAGATCTTCAATCTGCTTCTATTTTGCTTTAGTCTTGATCTCATACTTCAATGCCTTGAAGTTGGTTATGCCGACCCCTAACTATAAGTCCTTCAATCTATCCTAGAAGTTGGGTGGAAGTTTCCTAAATATTATATCTTCTCCTTCCTTGTCTGATTTCTTCCTAGAGGGTCTCTTGGTGAACACTATAGTGGATGGCTTAGTAGGCTTGTTAATGATTACCTTGCCCTTTTTATTTAGTGGCTCTTCCTCCTTTGATTTTTACTCATCCTCTACTTCTTCATCCTCACCTTTTCCCTCGGTTAACAAAAGAGTAGAACTTGTTCGCAATTTGGCAATTCTTTTCTTGCCTTTATTTACCACCTGAGGGAGTTTGATCTCTAGTTCTATCTTGGCCTTGGCTTCATCATATGTGCCAAAATAGGCTCCCTTAGGATCAATTGGTTCATTAATCAATGCTTCAATAATATCTTTTATTTCATCAATATTGACCTCATATCCAAGAGGTTTCACCCATGCAATTCTAGGCCTGAATACTTGAATGTATACTTTATCACTATCTACCATAAAACATATATCATCCATGTAATCTTCAACTAGTTTCTTGGGGATTTAGAATCTATTGCTCATTTTCTCCTTGAATGCATCAAAATAATTATCCATAATACTATTATAATTTTCACCTTTTCATCAATGTACTCATTAATTTGATAGATTATAGGCACATTTTTTCTCCATACAGCAATGCCTTTTGAAGGAAAGAATTTTTGAACATAAAAGAATAAACATGTCAATAGAGAGCCAAAATTGCATGGATTGTTCTTTTATGTTATGAAGCTCTGCATGTTCTTGTTGAATTGTTTCAACTGTAGCTCAGCAAGGTCAAAAGAAAGGTTGTTTTTAACTAACTTGTATACCAAGTCTACTACCTTGCATGACACACTATTCAACCTACTTCAATTGTAGATCTTGTCAGCAATGATATGGATGAAAAAATTTAATTCCATATTACTTACACTGCTTATTTTCATACCTCTTCCATCCCACTCTACTAGGGTTTTCTTCTCTAGTTCAGCCTAACCTAGGGTTTTGGTCATCTTAGCTTTTGTTAGCATGGGGAGACCAGTGATCCTATGAATCATCTTTTTCGTTATCAAAATTGGTTGTTCCAACCATAGCTATCCATTGTCCATCTGATTGAGAATAAACCTAATCCATTTCACTTAGAATTCATGGGGTATGTGAGGAATATTGGTTAATCCTTTAGCCTTGGGATGTCGATGTTTGGGTTTCAAAATGCCATTCACACATAACCTCTGTAGGGTTTAATCCATTTCTAGTGTACCAATTTCTTGAATTGTAATTTTAAAATGAGAATAGATGTCATTAGTTAACAATACCTTGGAAGGGAATTGAGACTATGCTCCATTCAAGTCTAGGGTTTCAGCGATTGCAAGAGTGAGCTTGAAGTCTGGTGCCTTCCATTCTACACCATGAACTAGCACATATAAACCTTGATTTTCCTTGTTGATGTTGGATGCCATCTTTACATGGTAGGGTTTGATAGAATTCAAAGATTTTGACAACAATTCACTCAAAGGGTATGTGCAAGATCATGGTCAACCAAACTATGCCCTTAAGTGGCAATAAAAAATCAAAAAATCAGGGTTATGTCAACTTGATGTGCAATTTTCTACTTTTTATTAGCTTTATATCAAAAATTTGAGCGAAAAGAATCTCTAGCAAATTGAATCTACTTTCTAAACTATTAGAACTTATCTCAAAAAAATAAAAATTGATTGGTCAAAATTTTGAATTTTAATGCAATATTACAAAAATTTCAAAACAAAAATAAGAAATAGACATATGTCTAACCACCTTAATCAAAATCAAATGATAATATTTTTAAACAATATTCTATATATAACTAGTAGACTCATGCTTGGATGTGACACATATTTTTGGGTATTTTTATTCTATATAAATAATTAATAATTAATTTTTGGCTTTAGTATTTTTGAAATAAAAAACTCTCGTGTTTGACCACCTTAACTAATTCAAAACTTTGTAAAATTTAATTTTTCATTTTTTTTCCTTAGAGTAGAAGAAACATAGAATGTGATGCATCTTTTGAATTTAAAAAATGTTGTACCATTTGAAAGTCATAGTTGTTTTTCAAGTAGTGTGTCAATCAACACTTTATATGTAACCCTATTAGAAAATAAGTAATAATTACTAATTAAACTCATAATTTGACAAACTTAAGAGAATTCTTAAGAAAACCTTTTCATTTCATCAAATTTTGGTGAAAATAAGTCATCAGCTACATGTTTGAAGTAAAAATCACATAAAAATAGGCCAAAAGCACATTTTTAATATGTTTTTAAAGTTGACCATATAGGTTTGGTATCAAAAAATATAGCAGACCTTATAAAAATATTAATTATTTCCATTTAGTATCAAGGTAGGTGGGAAAAAAAGTTGGAATAGATTTTGAAATGGTTTGAGATATTTCAGAGTTCTACAGATTTTTCAGATCACCACTTTTTGGCACACCATGATCTTGCACATACCCCAAATCAATTGAATGCTCTTGAAGATCACACTGCACAATAGCTCTTCAAATTTTATGATAAAAATGACTTTAATTTCATTCCTTTTATCATATTTTTCCATAAATGATTGGTATGAATGGTAGATCAAAATGATAGACTGTCATCCACTTCCTTTTATTGAACACTCGATGATGTCTTCATGAATCGGTAATCATATGCATCTTAATTGCTCCCAACCTTGCTCGGTAGAGTCTATAACCCATCCTTGCTCAGTAAGATAGTATCCTGACCTTGTTTGGTGATAACTTTCATTTGTTGCTCAATGATACCTTTTGCATCTTGAATGCTAGTTTGGATCTTTCGTCCTACTGACTAGAATTGATATCTAATGTCTCATTTAGTATCACAATTCCAGTAGTCTTTTGAGAGATCAAGTAGAAATGGTGGATTGAGTGACTTATTCATCATCGCTTGGATTTTCATTCTTGATATACTTTGGAACCCATCATTGTCTCATCTATTTTTTGATGTTATCAACCTTTGCCTTATTTTCATCTTCAATTCTTTCGATATTCCTGTAATTTTTGGCAAGATGACCATGTTTAATACAAATGAAACATCTTTTAGTAGTATCTCTTTTCCTCAAATAATTTTCTTTACACAATTCATTCCAATGTGTCCAAATTCTCCACAGTAATGACATCTACACCAAGTGTTGTAGTCCCAACCAAATATAGCTTTTACAATCTCTTCTATTGGATTCAATATCTTGGTTTTACATTCTGATAACTTGTGTCCATATTTCTTACATTTGTGACATTTTCCTTCAAATCTTGGTTTTTCTTTGCATTCATTAGCCTTATGACCATGTTGATTTCAATTGTAGCAATTTCCATTGGATTTTTCCTTTCCATTGCTCCAACATTTGTTTGATGTATGACCTATCTTACCATAGTGAATGCAAGTAGGTTTTTGGTTCGTTTTAGCTCCTTGCTTAGATGTTTCACCTTCTTCTATATATCCAATTCCTACTTTTCCTTTTTATCTATAGATATTTTTCTCATTCAACTAATTCATGTCTACTTGGGATTTCATCATTCTTTCATTGGTTTTCCTTTTAGAGTTTAGATCATTCTACAATCTTTCATTTTCTAATGTTAGGTGTAAGATTTCTTCATTTGCATTGGTGAGATGATTAATGAAGTTAGCTTGTTGAAGGGATAAATGTTGAATCTTATTGTATTTTCCTTTTATTTCTTCTCTTATCTTATTTTTCTCTTTCATTACTTCACACAATCTTACTGACTGAATTCCTTGTTCTCTTCTTAGTTGTCTTACATCTTCTTGCAGTAAACTATTCTTTTCTAGGAGTTCCTTGATTGGTTCATTGGCTTCATCTAGGCTACTTGAATGAAGGTCTTCAATTCTTTATTCAATGTGTAGATGATCATTCATTTGAATTGCAAGATCTTTTCTTCTTTTCAGGGATTGAGAGAGTTGCTCTTTTTATTTCTTGAGTTGGGAAATAGCCATTTCCAAATCTAGCTTCTCTTTGTCAATAGCCTTGTCAAGTCTAAATATCTCTATGCACTTTAATCTTTGCTCAAGTTGTTAAACTTTTCTCAGAGAACCACAATTCTCTGATAACAATTGTTATAAATATTATCCCAAGCTAAGTTGCTGAGAGGGGAGGGGTGAATCAGTAACTTCTAAAACTTTTATCCCAATTAGTAATTAATCCTTTATATGAATTTTGGTCTAACTTCATGCATGAGAAACTAGAACATGAAAGCATACATAACACTTTGACACGTAGATTTGGTGACCCAGAAACCTTCCAAATAGAATGTAAAATTGGGGTAGGAATGATACCCACAAGCTTTAGTACTATTATGTAAAGTTGGCCAGTTAAGGCTTACATTGATCACTTCTGATGATCTACCTTGTTAGGAGCAATAAGGAATGCTAGGTCCACCTTTTCAAAGGATTTACAAACATACAATAAAGTATGCACTTGGTAAAGAGATTGACATAAGACTATTAGGTCTACCTTGTTAAAGGATTTGACTAGTCCACCTATTGGGATGAAGTAGTAGCTGATCTCTAATCTACAACTTGGTTTGTTGAATGAGATTCCTCTGAGTGTACAAATCACCTTGCTATGATAGATGAATCTTTTTTGCTCCTTATATTATTATAGCCTATGTAATTTGCACTTTTTCTCTTTTATAATTATTAAATTACTTCCTTTTTTATTCCATACATTCATATTGGATGTGATACAACACATTACATATATATCAATCCAATTACATAATTATGAAGTTGGCCACAATACAAGTTTACACAAAATATTACAAAGTTGTCCAAAGTGTAGAAACTCGGGCTCTGAAGATTGACACGATGAGGTTTTGATACTCAACATCCACTATCACTTCTCAACATCTGCATGCACTTGGTAGATGTAGAATCTCAGTCCATACTGATCACTCCCAAGTAGTCTTGAATTTTGTCTACACTGGTGACTCAACGAATACTTTGAAACTTCTCATATAAATTGAATCACTTGGTTACCATTGCATAACTCAGGAAAAAATATCACCTCGAGCTTGGTATAAATTGAGTCTCTATGTTAACATTGAGTAGCTTAGTCAACATGGACTTGCATTACATCAACTATGAATTCAGTAACCATTGCACAACTTGGTTTGCACCGGTAAACTCCACATACAATAAGATGCTTGGTTTACACTATTGATCTTCACAATAGTTGTATCTTCTCGACATACACTAGAACTTGTCCAAAGGACTCGGTAGCAACTATAGAACTTAGTAACAACTAAAATGTTTGGTTAACATTATTAACTATACAATAAGCTTGGTATGAACTCACAATCTGAATAAGTGTATGTCACTAATAAAAAAATTGATTGGAATGTCAACAATTGTCCCATCCTTTTTTACTCCTAACTCCTTTTTCTAAGTATATCCTAAATATTTGCATGGAAAGTTACTATTTTTTTATCCAATATAATTGCATATGTATTCCTCCATATTCCTTGAGTGTTTAAAAAGAAAATTTCTGATTTTTCTTCATTAACCTTTTTTCCCGATGTTGCTATATAATCCAATATAATTTTTTAAAAGCTTTGATCTCTTCCTTGGTACTAATTCCTGGAAGAATGGTATCATCAGCAAACTGTTGATGGGTAGTATTTGGAACATTTGAGCAGTAACAGTAATGCCTTTAATTAATCCTACACCTTGTACCTTTTGAATAGCTCTACCAAATGCTTCTGCCATAATTATAAAAAGAAAAGGTGACATGGGGTCTCTTTGTTAGATACCCCTTGAAATCTTGAAGAAACCTTCAAGAGAACCATTAATAAGTAGTGAGATTTTTGGAGTAGATATATAGTTAAAAATTATATTTATCCATTGTTTAGAAAATCCAAATTTTTCTAGGCAATTACATAAAAACCTCCAATCTACTATGTCATATGCTTTTTGTATATCTAACTTCATAAACATATAGGCTTCTTTGTTTTTAACTATTTAATGTGTAGTTTCCTGAATGATGGATATTCCATTGACTATTGGTCTACTAATTACAAACCCAGTTTGTTCTTTTGAGATAATTTTTGAAAGAAAAGTTTTAATCTTATTTTCTATTTCTTTTGAATAAATTTTATATATTGTATTACATAATGCAATGTGGCGAAAATCTAAAGGTGACACTATTGCAGCTTTTTTTGGTATTAATGTTAAAAAAGTATGATTAATTTCAATTAAGATTGATCCCCCATTTCTAGTTTCTTCTATTTCTTTCCATAATTCTTCCCCTAAGATTTCCCAACATTTTTGGAAGAAAAAATCTTGGAAACCATCAGGCCTTGGAGATTTATTGTGGCTAAGCTTAAAAAGGGCTAATTTGATTTCTTCTTTTGTAAAGCATTTATTGAGATCCATGTTGTCAAATTTTATGATAACTTTAGGTATATTATTAAGCATAATTTTTTGTTTGGTTAAATTGGATGAGTCATAATTGTTTAATAGATTCTCATAGTATGTGATGAAGGTTTGAGCAATTTTTATTGGATTATCAATATTACTACCATTATTATCTTTAATTTAAGTAATAGATTTAAGAGCTATATTGTATATTGTACTATTATGAAATATTTTTATATTTCTATCTCCTTCTGCTAACCATTTTTCCCTCAACTTTTGTCTACAAAAGAGTTCTTTTTTTAAAATGTCTTCTTGTATGATTAATAGTTCTTTTTCTTTAATGAATTTTTCATTATCCATACCATTTTTTATAATTTCATTATTTAGTTTTTTAATATCTTCTTCATTATTAAATTTTTCTTGGAATATATTATTGAAATGTGTTTTGTTCCATTTTTGTATGTTTTCTTTGAGCATTTTGAGTTTTGATACAAAAAAATACATTTTTTATCCTATAAACTTGCCTTAATCCCACCATTGTTTAAAGTTTTCCATGAATTTTTTATCTATGAATTTTTTATCTAAGAACCAGATCTTTTCACATTTGAAGGGGTTCCTATTGGATTTTATAGGTTCAGTTAATTCAATTTTGATAGGATAATTATCTGATCCTACAATAGGTTGAATGGAGGCAGTGATTGTGAGATCCAATTCTGCTAATTTTCCTTTAAAAAGAATCTATCCAATTTTTATATTTATAACTAAAGTCTTTTCTTCTATTATTCCATGTTAATACTCCATTGTTGGTTGGTATTTCTATCAATTTATTAACTCTAACCCATTCTCTAAATTCTACTATGTTTCTTTTTAAAATCTAAGAACGTCCAAATTTATCTTTGAGGTCAAGTATGGCATTGAATTCACTACCTATGATCATGTTTGTCTCAAGATATAACTCCATAAAAGAAAATATATTATCCAAAAATTTTCATTTATCTGAAGTTTGTATTGGGAAATAAACATTAATGAGAATGAATTAGAGATTATGCTTACTACTTGAAACCACACTCCCCATCCAATTGCTATTTGATACTATAATTTTAATTATTTTTTTTTTGTATTCCAAATGATTCTCATTCCACTTGATGCTCTATCTAATTCCTTCAATTCTGCATTCCATCTATGTAGTCTTTTTCTTAGTTTTTCCCCTTCTTCTTTGTTAAGCTTAGTTTCTTGTATCACAATTATATCTAACTCAAAGAGTGTTAGGTTACATTTTAACACTCTTTGTTTACTAGGAGCATTCAAGCCCCTAGTATTCCATGTTTATGTTCCTCATTGCTCTTTAGGAAGGCACTTCCCCTTCCTAGATTTAAGAACCTCAAATATCTTTTTTTGTTCCTTGGCTTGACCATCTACTTCTCTTAATTCCTTAAGTGATTTTCTTCCTCTTTTCAATTTTGATTTACCAGATTTTGGAGTTTTAAATCCTTCCTAGTTAATTGAAATGCCCAATCTATCTATACTTATATGGTTATTGCTTTCTTTTGTAGTTCTTTCTTTATCTTCTTCCTCATTTGTTAAATCTTCTAATATATGTTATGTTGTTTTATTTTCTTCTACATCTATCTTTGTATCTTTTTCTGAATTTTCCTTTTCCAATGTTTTTGGGTTCTCTTTTAGTACCCCGAATTTCTCCCAATTCTATGACACTTCAATAAGTTCAGTCTCTGTGATAGAATATTCTTGATTGTACATTTCAGACTTCTTTAGAAAAGCTTCAACTTCTAGAGGGATACTATATTCCTCTATTTTATCCTTCACCTCTGCAGATATCTTTCTCATCTATTGGTGTTTGCCAAAATTTATAAATTTTCTTTTTTGGCGTTTTTCTAATTGCTATATTACTCCATTGTTCTCAATCTACTACTAGAAATATATATTCCTCTTCTTGATCTTCTATACACTCTATTGGCTTTAAAATTTCTTCTTATGTGTTTTCCATTGCCAATTCTGGTTGTTGGTTCATATGCTTATTAATCATTATGTCTTCACCATCCCAATGTATCTGACTAGTGTCTTCCTCAAAATAGTTTATATCTAATCTATTTACCATCCTATTATCCATATTGACCCCAATTTATGTCTTAGAATTATAATTCTCCTTCTCTTTTCTTTGAACTATAAGTTGTTTTCTTACCTCATGTTTCTGATTATTTTGTTCTCCTAACATAGCATGATCTTCAATGTCTGCCTATAATAATTTAATCTCATGTGTCATTTTATACATTCTTTAATGCTTCTTTCTATTTCTTTCAAGTTACCATTCTCCTTGTGACAAATATTATAGTCTTTCAATGCTACTACTATCATCATTTCCTTGTGTATAGCTTTGGTTCTCTATTCTGGTAATTCTGAACATTCTAGTTGACTTTGTTGTTTACTCTTTTTTACTATGGGTGTATTTTCTGTTTGTTTGCTCTACTCAAATTTTTTCCTTTCATCTAGTTTTTCCATCTTCTTATTTTTTTCTTTATTAATTTCCTTAATCTTTTGTTCCTTCATCTTTATTTTAATACTTCTAAAGAATTCCTCTATGGTTGACAAATTATGATCAATTTCTAGATTTGTTTTAATAATGCCTTTAATTTCCCCTTCATATTTCTTAAATTCAATCTCATAAATGGATCTATTTGTTATAATATTTTTCTCCTAATCATTTTTTGATTTTTTTACTCATCTATTAGAAATTTAACATTATTGGTTTTGTCATACTCTAAGTCTATACCTATAAGTTTACCAATTGATTTACTTATTCTGAATAATGCATATAAATGTTTAATTTCTACTGGAAGATTACTGCATTCATACCAAATTAGTATTATATGCTCTTTTTTATCATTCCAATTAGGTATCCAACATTTTGATATCAAAATTATTTTATCTCTAATTTCTTTATTTTTGCAATGAAGATAAATTGGCAATTTTGAGGAAGTACTAATACTTACCTATTGTTTGTAGATTTTCTCTAATTTCTTTGTCAATTTTGATAAATGATTGTCTGGTCCACTCCAGTAAACATATACTCCTATCTCTGAGCATTCCTTCCACTTTTCTTTTGTGTACCTATCACTAATGATTAATATATCAGAACAATTATAGCAATTAGTTTCCTTTACCTTGTCTAGTGGCGGGGTTGTCATACTACTTTAATATGTTGGCAGCTTTGTATAATCTAAATTACCATTCTCCCTTTTATGTGGTGGTATATAGATTTTTTGATTTTTTTTAGAAACCCTAAGTACTTTTTCTGAGTCTACTTGCTACTATTTTTGCCCTAGCAAAATACAGTTAGCTTCAAAAAATTTGGCAGGTTCATATATTGCTTGCTTACAATTTTTGTCCACTTTTGCTGAGGAAGTTATCGATTTTTCCATTCACTTTTCTGTCTCTACTAGTTTGATAATTTGGTTGGACTATTTCTAGTTATTTTTATTTTCTTTCATTATTGGCCTCTTTTTTTGTTGCAATGCATTTCTTCTTTGATTCTTGTTTGAAATTACAACTTGCCACCCATTGTTAATTTCACATTGATTTTTATTTAGCTATATCATCTTCCTATACCTAGCTTCATGTTGTTTAACCAGGGCACTAAATGTGTTCAATTTTGAATGATCTTTGTTTAAAACTGCAAATCTATTGCTAATCGAAATATAGGGGATTACATGTTTTCCTTTAAGCCTATCTTCTTCTTGTTTATATGTTGACTAGGAAAAATTTGAATCCTTATTAGGGAAAAATTTGTTTGCCACTAATTGTTGATGTCGGTGGTTTCCACAAAAGGAATAATTTATGAATCTAGAAAATATTGATTTATTTGCTTGATTCATAACTTCTATAATTCTCACCATTTTTCTTTATTTTTCCCTTCTTGTCATGAGGTTCTTTGAGATTGAATTGGAATAGTTGAATGATGGATGAATATCAATGGGCATAATTTGTTTGATCCAAACTGAACCAAAAATAATTTGCCTACAACTGATGTAGCTTCATTCAATTTATACTTGGAAAACAACAAATCAAAATGCATTGAATTTGTAGCTAGAGAATTTGATTCAAGATCTTCACAACACTTTAAATGAAATTTATTGTTTCTGATCTTATCACCAAATTGAAATCCTAATTTTGATCTATCAAAAACTTTGAACAAAGAAATTTTATTTTCATGCACATCAATCAAACTAATTTTGGGGTGTAAGAGGGTTTCGGTTAAAACCATTGCCAATTAGGTTGTTGTTGCTGTTAAGTTTTTGTTTCAAGCAGCACTATGGAAAACACTGATTATTTTTTGATTTTAGAGTTTTGATCGTGTGAGTGACAATGTATAATGGCATTCGATTGTAGGTTCCTTGTGGCTCAGGTAACAATGGGTATATTCAAAACAACAAGTTCTTCGTTAAACTAAAGGTTGTGAGAGTGGAAACCAAGGAAATGGATGACGGTCAGGATGCTAGTGGGGTGTCATGAAAGGAGAATCCACAAATTCTGGAGAATGATAGAAAGTGCCAGGTCAAACTCAAGCTTCAAAGCAGAAGAGGATCAAACCATCAGAAACATAACTTCTTGATACTGTTATTAGTTTCCATTTAGAGGATATAAAGACGTTGAATTGTAATAGGTGAAACAATTGGTTTTGAACATTTATAGGATAAAGTGTTGTGTGTGTGTGTGTGTGTGTGTGTGTGTGTGTGTGTGTGTGTGTGTGTGTGTGTGTGTGTGTGTGTGTGTGTGTGTGTGTGTGTATGTAGTATATATATGTATTTATATGTATGTATGTATATATATGTATGTAGTTTAAATAAACATATAAATAATAGTTTAGTGAAAGCCATTTGAATAAATATTAACCTTCCACCAAGAAAAATCATTTTTTATTTTCAATTTTTATTTCAACCAACATATTTTGAATTAGATACAGGAACATTATAAACTTTAATACTCTTTATGCATACTAAAAAAATTATTGTTTTATCTTTTTAATTTTTTTATTGGAGAAGTATACATTTGAATAATTTAATTTTTATATATCTAAGTATGATATTAATTGTTTAAATTTAAATGTGGTTTATAACATTACTTTTAAACTTATTTCTAATTAATATTATGCATTAAAATAATATAGAGAGTATCGGGCAAAAGCCTACAAGGTAACTTGTGAGCCTCTTATGTGGGAGGTTTTGGGTTCAAATCTACCTTCACTTAACATATAATTATTACTATTTCCGACAAATAGTAATAATTAATCTAGGCTTTGGTCCTTTACCAATCAAATATATATAGAAAAATATTTAATAATATCATTTTTTATCTAATTGATTTCATTTTGAGCACAAAAGAATCCAAAGACCTTTAATAACAATTTTTATTTATGTGTGTCTTTATGTTTATGTTGAAAATAAAAGAATTAATCTTCATAATAGTTGGATCATGGCGACAATGAAGAGTCATGCTAAGAGATGATTAAAAACTAATAAAATTCATATTTCAACATTCATAAATCACCATATATAAGAGCCTAATTGATTCAACCAATAACAAACAAAAATGAATTCTATCAAGTGCTACATAGTGGCATGTACTCGTTGTAACATTTTTTGTAATAATTAGAATATTTTTAATTTAATATTTTAAGTGTAAAATAATTTTATTTTAGAAATATAAAGTTGTGATAATTATAGTACTAGATCTATAGTATATAATAATATTTTTTTAAGTATTTTAAATTGTGATAGTTTACTAGAAAGTGTTAATATAGTAGTAGATATATAATACATATTAATACTTTTAAGTATTCTAAATTGGCATATTTTACTATCTTACATATTACAAGATTAGTATAAAAAATAGTTTAGAATGTATAATAATTGTATATTATATTGTTGTTCAAATATAATAATAATATATTATTTAATTATCATAATATATTATAAATTTATAGAACTAATTATTATATGTAAATTGTTAATATAGATATACAGATATATATATTTATGAAATATAGTAATATGTTTTAATAAAAAATTATCAATGTATAAATCGTCTACTAAAATTTAAATTGTATATTATTGTTCAAATATAGCTATAGTATATTAATTAACTCTTAACATATATTACAATTGACAAATTGTGTATCAAAATTTTAGTCAAAAATGTGAAATATGGATAACCTTTCGAAAAAAGGGATCCTATAACACAAAATGAATTGAGCCAATCAAATTTAAGATATTTAATATTTATAATATAAAAATCATAAATAAATTATAGAACTTTATGAAATATGTAAATTACCTAAAAATAAATATTTGTGATTTGTACATACTCATTGAGTTATTGGTTGAACTAAATGCAATAGTACATTGGAAGTACAATAAGTGCCACATAGTGGCTTGTATTTGTCGTATAGCTTAAATAATTTTTAATTAAGTAGAGAAGTTAAAGTAAAAATTAAATATTTATAGATAGAGCAAAAAATGTAATAATTATAAGAGAAAAATAAATTAATTATAATGATAAAATTTAATATTATTAATTATATTTTATTCATATTTTAATATTTTATGAATATTTTTCTTAGATGAAACTTTTTTTAAAATTTATAAAACATATTAAAAAATAAATAAATTAAAAGTACATATACTTAAATATTTGAGACATAATATTTTTTAATATAAAAAATTCTTATAATTTAAAATAATTTCTAACTTAATTTCTAATTTATGAAGTTACTATTATAACTTAGTTTAATTTTAATGTATTATTTATTAGAATTTATTTAATATGTTTAATATGTTTCATGTTTTGATATATGTGTATGCTAAAATATTGCAGTAGAGCATGCTTACTTAAAATTTGCCCTTATAAGACCTCAAATATATGCACCAATCAAGTTAACATAAAATGATTTTAATGATTTTAAAACTTCTAAATTTGGCATATAAACATTAGAAAGGTGAAAAAGTAAAAATATGTCACAATAGTTACTAATAAATCAGTTATTCTATAAGTTGGATAATAATTTATATAATACTAGTAATCAAATATTAGAGTGCAATGGTAGGCCAAAGAGATATTGAAAGTTAGGATAAAATACAATTTTTTTTGCATATAGTTTTAAAACTAATTAATTCAATTGACAATTTTCACCCTAACCCTAACTATAATTTTCACTATAAACCCTACTCACAAATAACCCTATTCCTAAATAATAATGACTTGAATTCTAAACTCACTCCTAACCCTATCCATGATACAAAGCTAAACTTTTAATTTCAAATAGTAACTATTAGGAGAACCCTAACTCTAAAACATAATGATAAACCTAACCCTAACTATAAAATCCTAAACCCTATTCATGACTCTAACCTAATCCTAGCTCTAAAATTAACATTCACACAAAATTACACCTCTATGGTGAATAATATCATATCCTAAACTCTCTACCCAATCCAAATCTCAAAATTTGTATTAACTTAAACTCTTACTAATCCTAACCTTAAATATTAATCATAATCAAAACCCTAACCCTAATATAACCCTCAAACATAGCCTTAATCATAAATGTAACCCTGCAGCCCTAACCATAATGACAACACAAATGGTATAATAAAAATATAACTCTAACCATGATACTAACCATCTAATTAAACTATTTTCATCAAAAACTAAAGACAAAAAAAATTGGAGTATAATTCTAAATCCAAATGTATACATAAACCTAAGCTTTGAATATTAAAAATTGAATCTTAGGAATACCCTAACCCCAATAATTGTAACCCTAACTCAAAATTAAGTTTCTAATGTAAATTCAAATTTAAAAAAGTTTAAAATAAAATAAAATATTAAGAAAACTTAAATGTATTTCTATATTATTATTTTATTAGTAACTATTATTCATTTATTATTATTGTTGTTGAGATTAACTATTGCTATGTGTTAATCTCGAGTAGATTCAAATCCAAGACCTCAATGAGAAGCTCACAATTTACTATTGCATTGTAGGCACTTGCCTATATTTCTATATATTAATTATGATTATATAAATATTTTATTATTTCTTACTATTGTAGCTTGTGAATTTTTTTATATCAAAACTTAAATTTAAATTTTATATAATAATTGTAATCAGTTATTTAAATTATCCAAATTCTAAAACTAAATTCTTAATTTGAATTTAGAATATTAAATTATACAAGTGCATTAGTAATTTTTTTTTTAAAACTATTGATATAAGATTGTTTTGAAGAGAAGAACCTGTAATGGAACAATCATTATTTTGTCAATGATGTCAAACATGCTACTTACTAGTGAGACAATTGTTTTTTGGTCTGAGAGTTATCATTTAGTTGATTAATTAAGAGGATTTAAAAAGAGGAGATAACAATAGCACCTAGAGAAGCACTAAGACTGAGTAAGACATTGATACTATAGTGTATTTTTTATCTACTTAAAGTCTGAAATGAAAGATTACTCAAGTTAAGACTAGAGAAGATCAAGTAAGAAATGTGTTTGCCAAGCCTTGTTGAGCAGTTAGTGCATGCCGAGTAAAGTTTAGTTGGTGTCGAGCATCAATAAACTTTAGTGTTGGTTGAGTGAACTAGTGTTGGTCAAGTGACAGAATAGTGTAGATGACAAGTGACAACATATTGATGTCGAGTGTCAATAAATGTGTTAAGTTGAAGATTTGACTAATCTGAGCTAACTATTTTGTTTTGTTGAATTATGTGAAGCGTGTGGAAGATAATTGTGATGAGCTAGTGGCACAGAATTCAAAGTAAACCATTTTGAGGTGAATTTAAGGAAGATTGTAGAAAAATTTTCTAGAGGAACCAAATGGAAAAGTGTTGAGATAATGAGTGTTGCAAATATTGCATAATATTGTTATATTGTTTTTTTTTTTTTATGTAATGTTGCACCTAGATAGACGTGCAACATGTAAAGATTCCCATGGGATATACTTGATGAGTTGTATTGTAACTTTGTGATAATATTTTATGTAATTATTTAATATTGGACAAAATAATTAAATGACCAATATTAAATGTGGGGTAAATGGGTTAGGTAGCACATGGTTTATGCAATACCACTTGGTGGTTTTGTGAGACTTGCTACTATATAAGCAGCCACAAGGGTAGTTGTAATAACAAGAAGACAAAAGGAAAAAAGGCAAGAGTCGAGTGAGACAAGGCTTGATAGGTTAGCCAAGGGAGTATTTGTAAAGGTTGGTAGCATGGCATGGGATGTGTTGACTCATGCTTATTCACATGGATTTGTTGGTAGTGGCTATGGATTTGAAGGCTTCCATGGTTGTATTGAAATGCTATTTTTGCTAAATAATACATGAAGATGGATGCTTTTGGAGGCTAGGTTTTTCTCTCAATGAGGGCTTCCCAGGGTATATCTTGTGTCATAATTTTTGTGGGTATGTTGTCTATTCTCTTGCATGTGAAATTTAACTGCATATTTATTTCAAATCTATTATGGGTTATGTGAAAATGGTTATATTTTTTGTTGCAAGTTTCATTACAAGTGGTATTAGAGCTATGGTTGTGTTGTTGTAACCCTTGATTGAATACATGGGAATGCATGAGAGGATTAAAAAAAGGGCAAGATATATGAGTTCTTTATTGCAGATTTGAGAATTTTGGGTCTACTATTATGATGGGATATTGGTATTGTTGGACAAATAGATTTTTTGGATGTTTCATTTAAATGAGGATTTTAGGGGGGATCTTGCATAAATGACCTTTTAGACAAAAACAAGCCTCACCATTAGGTCCGAGATGATGTTTTCATAAATTTTGATATATAATATGACTTAGTTTGGCCATGTTCAAAGGAAATAAAAGAGTTTTTTAGTTTCAGCCCACAATGGCCATCAAATTTAATTTGGTCAGAATTTTCATCAAAAAATAAAATAAAAAATTACAGTGAAAATGGTAAAAAGATTGTCTTGGTAAAATTATCATAACTTTCTCTCAGGATATCAGATTTCAAACTTCTTATAGGTGATGGAAAGATAATTTAGAGAACTACAACTTGGTATAGGTTTTGTTCTATGATATTGACATTGTATCAGGTTTTAAAAGCCTAAAAGTTAGATTTTGTTTATTTTGAGCATAGAATAGGGCATAACATGGGCATAAGGAGTCAGATTTTGGAATTTGAGTAGTCAATGAAAAGCTCTTGAAAAGCTCTACACATTGATTCAGATTGTGTGCATGTTTGACATTATTTATTTGGTTATATATTAAACTTAATAGTTTATGAAATATATTAATTATGGTAACATTGTGAGTTTATGGCATTGTATATTTTTGAATATTTAAGATTTGATGTCATTATATACTCAATTCATATTTCAGATTGGTCTCATGATGATATGGTTATTAGTTTTTGGTTTGGATATGTATGATGACTTGTTGCGTCTACAAGTTGTGTAGTTTTGTAAGTGGTTTCTACTTACAAGTTTCATTTATAGCTTGGTTATGGGTTGTCTTTTCTCATTGATCTTTCATTATTGTTGCATATTCAAATTGGTGGCTTGGATTTTGGGTTGTCTATGCCCTAAGTCACATGATTTGCTGATTTTTCTTCATATAGAAGGGAGGAGATGTTGTTACTAGGTATGGTCAGAGTGGAGGATTTTGGTTGACTATTTTATGTTGGCAAGGTAGACATATTGAGATTCAAATGCTTGATTCATGGATGTGATCATGGTGCCATGGATTTGGGCATGACATGAGTGGATATATAGGTACATCCTTGATGTTCATTAGTTTGGATTCTTGATTTGGTTATGGTAGTATATCTTCTTGGTTGAGGATCATGGTTATTTGGTTTCTTTTGAGGAGCTTGTGATGTGCACTTTAATTTCTTTGATGGTTTGATGCCTTGGTTGATTCTCATGGTTAGAGGATGGTTTTTTCATCATGATGTCATGGATAGCTTGGATACACAGTTTAGTTGGATCGTGTGATAGTGATGAGGTGATAGTGTAGGATTAGTTCCTAGTTTATTTTATATCTTCTTGGGTTTGTAGATCTTGGTTTCACTTAGTACTAACACTTTGGTTGTGCGAGTGTAGACTTGGAGAATCTTCATGTAGGAAATGGATTTTATGATGCCATGGGAAACTCAATACCATGATTGAGTGGGATTTTGTTTTGACATTGATATATTTATTGAGTTTTGCAGATGTTGGATGTTTGTCTTAGATCATGTTGCTGAAGAAGCATCTTTAACATTTGCATGGTGCACTTGGTTATCTTCATGGTGTGTGAAGATGGTTAGATCTTGAGGACTCATGGGGTTCTTAGTTATCTTCATGGTGTGTGGAGATGGTTCTTCATGGTATGTAGAGATGGTTTTCTTCATGGTGTGTGGAGATGGTTGCATCTTGAGGACTTATAGAGTTTTTGGTAAAGTTGTGGTTATGCTTTCATTTGGCATGTTATCCTTGGAGTTAGGATGGTTTCATTTTTTATGTCATGGTATACTCTTGATATGCATTTAGAGTTTTGACATGTTATAGTATGTTCATATGGAGCATGTTATCTCTTTGGTTGAGATGGTAAGATCATGTTGTCATTTTTATGTTCCTAAGGTCATGGTTGGAACTTTGGCAATGATCTTGGTTTAGTTTGTTAGTATTGAGTACATTGATCATAAGTTGGATACTTCATGATATTTCTATGTTGCATTTGGAGTTGGCATGGATTGATTGCTTACAAGTGCTCATGGATACCTAGAGATAGTGTGATGCTAATTTCTCTTGGATTAGATAAGTATTTGTTGGTATAATTATTTAGTTTCAGCAGGAAGTCCAAGGGGCATTCACCTGATATGGACTTGAGAGGAGATTTTTCTTAAATGAGTCTTGGTTGGAGACTTAGATATCTTGATGAGAATTCTTATTCCCCACTCTTGGTCTACTCGGCAATTTCCTACTTAAGAGGTATAGCCCATTATTTCCCTCAGGTGCATTATATTTATGTATATCTTTTATGGATATGGATCTTGAGCTACAATACATGACTTAGTTCTAGAGAGTTTATTTTAGAGATGGTTTAGCATTGGTTATCTCAATTTACATATGTTGTTATGTTGGTTGAGTTTGGGAGATAGTTTTATATTGGGCATATTCCTTAGATTAGGAATGGTTTATGAGTTTGATCTTCTTGTGAGAGGCTTACATCCATGATTAGTTATATGGTATGGTTTGGGTGTTGTTGAGGCTTCTTGGTTGGAGTTTTATGGAGGAGATCATACTTGCATAGTTTACATCTAGAGGTGTGTGCGTGTAGAAGGACATGATATGAGTTATGATTTACATGGTTTCTCATTGGTCTTGGTTATCTTCTTGGATTTTTTTTTCTTAAATTGGATTTGAGAATGGTTAGAGATTGTGATCACAAGTTTGTGCTCATGTATGTTAAGTGAGAGATGAAAATGTTATTCCTTTATCTCTTTCCTCTACTAATTTTAGAGAGCTTGGGAGACTTTTGGAGATTTTTTATGAGAGTTGTTCTTGTAGGTTATTGGTTTATGTGTTGTAGATGTCCTTGAGACTCTATGGATTCAATTCTTTGAGATATTGTGAGTGAATTGGTTATAGATTTGATATTATCTTTTGTAGTGGGAGCTTCTTGGTATATATGTGGTAGGTATTGCTCTTGAGGCTTGTCATTGTAGGTTATAGATTAAATATGTTGATGATGTGAGATTCACTTGGTATACCTTTAGAGGTATGGATAGTTGGATGGATTTGGCACTTGTTGTGGGTGCTATTTTAGCTATCGATATTTTACAACTATGGATACATATGATTACCTTTGGATCAAGTTTTTTATCTTGGAATTTTAGTTGGTATAGGATTTTATATCTTCCAATGTGATAGGTTGGGTAGCTTTCTCTTTGGATGGCTTCTATGTATGTTTGGTGGTAGTGGCATAATAGGAGGTGAGATCATTCATGTTTGAGATGCTAGATACTTTGAGTTTTTTGCGGGAACCAAGATGGAGCATATGGTGTACTTTGATCCATGATGGTAGATGTTTTGGGAGGGATTGTTTCCTTGTTCATTTATGTGGCTACAGATTGACCATTGTTGAGATAATGAGTGTTGCACACATTTCATAATATTGTTGTATTGTATTATTTTATTTTATTATGTAATGTTGCACTTAGATGGACATGCAACATGTAATGTTCCCATGGGATATATTTGATGAGTTGTATTGTAACTTTCTGATAATATTTCATGTAATTATTTAATATTGGGGAAAGCAATTAAATGACCAATATTAAATTTGGGGTCAATGGGTTAGGTAGCACATGGTTTATTTAATACCACTTGATGGTTGTGTGGGTCTTGATTCTATATAAAGTAGCCACAAGGGTAGTTGTAATGACAAGAAGATATAAGGCAAAAAGGCAAGAGTCAAGTAGGACAAGGCTTGATAGGTTAGACAAGGGAGCATTTGTGAAGTTGGAAGCATGGCATATGATGTGTGGATTCATGATTGTTCACATGGATTTCTAGGTAATGGCTATGGATTTGAAGGCATCCATGGTTGTATTGTAATGGTATTTTTACTAAATAATACATGAAGATCGATGCTTTTGGAGGTTGGGTTTTCCCCTCAATGAGGGTTTCCCAAGATATATCTTGTGTCACAATTTTTGTGGGTATGCTGTCTATTCTCTTGCTTGTGGATTTTAATTGTATATTTATTTCAGATCTATCATGGGTTATGTGGAAATAGTTATATTTTTTGTTGCAACTTTCCTTACAAAAAGTGGGTGGATTCATTGTATCCTACCTAACCCTAAAATGGAAGATTTTAGTTAAGTAGAAAAAGATCTAAATTCTCTATTTATAGAGATAGATGGTTAGAAGCAAAGGTTGTCATGTGCGAGAACCTAAGGAAGACAAGGAGTCTAGGGTATTGCTTCATTCAGTGGGTGAAAAGAGGTGACTACAGTTAGCATGCAAAGCAAGAAGGATTAAGAGTATGAATGCTTGAAGGGTGAATAAGTTATTAAAGCTTAAGAGTATGAATGCCAAGTAGAAACGAGGACTAAAATAGAGATCTATAATTTGCAAGTGATTTTTAATTTGTTATCAGATCAAGCCTTACTATTACTTTCTAATAATTGTATCAATCTAGGGTAATCCTTTGGAATAAGGTTGACCTAATAGTCATTTGTAAATCCTTTAGCTAGGTGACATTCTAATAGAATGGTCTAAAGTCCTCTAACAAGGCTCACTCTTAATAGGGTGATTGAAATCATTTAACTGGGTCACATTTAACAATGTGTATTGTAACTTTTAACAGGGTTGGCCTTTCATAGGGCATCACTTCAGAAGAGTGAGAATTAGTAGCATGTTACTGGTGGTTTTCTCTACATAAAATCCTTATGCCAAATTGTGTGAATGTTCTTATGTTTTATCATCTTTACATTTATGCAAAGTCTAAATATTGTATGATATAGATGCATCCATGATAAGGTTTTATGGATCTAGGTCTACTATGTATTGAAAAGTTTTATTTTTACATATGGACCTTGGATAACTGATTCACCCCCCCCAAGTTATCCTAAATAATTTTAACAAAAATTAATTATATTTTCATTATATCTATTTGAATTTTAATAAAACTATCTTTAAAATTAATTTTAACATATATGTGTAAAAAGACCACTGAGATGGGTAGGAGAGGGAGAGAGAGTACAGCTTTGAAGCTTAGGATTTCTTGTAGGTATAAGGGTGTTCCAAAATGGTGAGGAGGAGGATAATGAAGATGATGAGGATGAGAATGTAGCAGTCTATAGGAAAAAAAATTCCTAGTGCATGGGAGCTCTCTTTCCCATATTTGGCTTTGTTCTACTTGGGTATTGATATGGTTTCTTAAGCTAGAACGCTTGAGCTTTTTGTGAGGAGTTTTAGGCTCTTATCCCACTTGAACTAGGTAGCCTTGGAGACCACTTTCTCTATGTTTTTTGATATGGATGGATGACCTTTATGGGTGCATTTTCCTATGTTACTGATGCATGACTTGGTCTGGGGTTTTTCTATTTGTGTGGGTGTCATTTTGGTTGTGGTCAACATAGAAAAGGAGGGATTTGTAGTGGAGGGGGTTGTATTTCCTCTTTTTATGAATCAATTGATGATATTGTTGATGGGTTTCTCTTAAATGTCTCTCTATCTTGGAGGGTTGTCTCTCTTATGTGTCATCATCTTCCTTTCCTCATGTTTGGTTCTACCCTTATGTTTCTGTGGTGGGAGAGGTTTTTTCTTAGACCTAAAATTGTTTATTTTAGTAATATGAGCAATAGAGGGTTTGTTAGAAATGCTTTAGAATAACTAAGAGGGGGGTGAATCAATTATTGAAGGTCTGACATGTCCAATTCAAACTTTTTCACTAAGTGTTGTGAGCCCATTTAGCCATTCTTTCATCCAAGCATTAACTTTCCTAATCAACAAGTTATTGTAAATCAACATGCAAGCATAACACATAAAAGATCAACACATAACATAGTGATTTACGTGGAAACCCAATTTGGGAAAAACCACCAGTAACATGCTACTCAATTCTCACTCTTTTGAAGTGATGCCCTGTGAAAGGCCTACCCTATTAAAGGCTTATAACACACTATTGAATGTGACCTTGTTAGAGGATTTAACCACACTATAAGAAGTGGGCCTGGTTAGAGGACTTTAGAACATTCACTTGGAATGTCACCTTGTTAAAGGATTTACAAATAGCTTTTAGGCCAACCTAAGTCCACAGGATTTTCCTTTTTTCCTAACTAATACAATTGCTAGAGAGTAACAATTAGGGATTTTGACCTAATTACAGCATACAACTTAACTTGTAGATCTCAGATCACTCTTTAGCTCTTCTCTTTACCTGGCCTTCAATCTCTACAACTCTTGACAGCTTGCCCTCCTTTTAAGCTTTGTCTTCTTTAGTCTCCATGCTCAATGTACCAGTGTAATCATCTCTTCATGACCACTTGTAGAAGCAAAGGCTTTGTGTTTTGTTCTTCTCCTAGATGTCTTCTCCTTGACACCCTTCTAACCACTTTGCAATTTTGGCACTTCAACAACAACAGCATCAGCAACATTTGCTTCCCAGTCTATGACTCCTTAAATAGAAGTCTTGGAGTTCCTTTTTCACTCAATTCTTCCATTCTTTAATTTCAATTCATATGGATTAGGTAGGATTCATTATATCTAACCCATCTTTTGTCTCCTCTAGAAACTTCTTGAATAATCCTTTTGAATTCGTCCAAAAATGGTTTACATAGAATTCTGTGTCACTAGCTCATCATCCTTATCCTCTAACTAGTTCACAAAATTCAAGGCAACAACTTTGTCAGCTCAGATTTGGAAAATCTTTGTCATCTAAATGATGTAGCAGCTTGGTACTATTGAAATTATGATGCTCGACACATACTATGTTACTCGACATCAACTACGTTTTTACTGATGCTTGGCACCTAAAGTTCACTCAGCACCAACTAAGATTTTCTAATGCTCGGCACTTGATACTTTTCTTGAACTTGAACTTTACTCAGCACCTCAAGATCACTCAACACACACTAGAATTTCCTATTGCTTGGTTCCAACTAAGAATTTTCTTGGCTTCAACTAGCTTGCTTGGCACCCACTAATGAACTTAGTTTAAACTTTGTAGTCAACCTTGTTACAATTTCTTCCCCCAATGTTTCTAAGTGTGACCAACCTCTGTATCTTTGAGTATATTATCAATACATCATTTAACCATTGTCTTAACTGATCCTTGCACTTCATTATAGTATCATAATTCAACCTTTCCCTTAGGTGTTCTTGTTACATTTTGTTGATCAAATCCTCTTCATCAATCAACTAAGTGATAGTACTTGGATCTTATAAGAAAATTTCATTGCTATAAATAGAAAGTTTGACATCAATGACAAAACAATGATTAAAAATATTCTCTTAACAACAAACTTCCTTCTTTGCAATAATCTCCCTCTTTGATCTTCAACAATGAGCTTTTCAATTAGATTTCCAACAATCTCCCTCTTTGGTATTGATGGCAAACCAAACTGATCAACCATTAGACTAAACTATTTAACCAAATGCTAACTAGATTAGAATAGTAAGTCAAATGCCAAAAAGTAATTGTATTACCATCATCATCAGTTTTCATATCTCCCTTTCTTGAACTATTATCCCGATTGCTTCATTTCAGCTTCTCCCTCTTAGCTATTGTATCCTTTCTTTTGTTTTCTCCCTCTGTATGCATTGCTCATCTTTTGCTATTTTCTGTTCTAATTAGCTTCTTCATCTTCTCCTGTCAACTATTGATCATTTCTATCAATTTCTCCCTGTATCTTTATTTGATTAGTTTTTGCATTTCCTTGACATTTCTCTCTCATACTTTTGATCAAATGTTGTTGATCAGTTTCTCACTACTCCCTATTTGACAACAATGCCAAAGACATATTAGCATCTTATCATGCAAGTGTAGCATTTGCAAGTTCATTCAATTTCTCCCTTTGTTACATTTCTTGTGGCTAATTTGGAACATCAGCACTTCAATTACTTTAGGCATGAATCCTAAAGTAAACATCCTCTGCATCAATGTGTAAAATCTTCAACAATTAGCTCATTTGATGCAAGGTATTCTTGCTTATTCTTAAGTAGCCTTGGCTAGGGGTATCACCCCTAACTTACCTCTAAGATACTCAAAATCATCTTTAGGTAGTGCTTTTGTGAAGATGTCGGCAATTTGTTCTTTTAAGCTAACATATTCCATCTTCACTTGTTCATCTTCCACCAACTCTCTTACATAGTGATACTTGATTGCAATGTGCTTGGTTTTAGCATGCATTATAGGGTTCTTTGATATGTTGATAGTACTTGTATTATCACAATAAAGTATCACAGGCTCATTTACCTCTTCCTTTATACCTTTCAGCAACTATTTGATCCATACAATATTGGTGCAATTTATAGTAGTTGCAACATATTCTGCTTCAGCAGTGGACTATGAGGTACAACTTTTCTTTTTTCTGGTCCAAGTAATCAATCCTTTTCCCAAGAAAAGTGCTCCTCCACTGATGCTTTTTCTATCATCAATATTACCTCCCCAATCTACATCAATGTAGGCTCTCAACTCAAACTTTTCACTCCTCTTGTAATACAAACTAAAGTCATCAATTCCTTTTAGATACCTCAGTATTCTCTTTATTACCATCAGGTGATTTTCTCTTGGATTTGCAAAAAAATCTTACCACTATTCCAACAGCTAATGCAATGTCTAGTCTACTATGTACAACATACTGCAACTTTCCAGTCATCGATCTATACATTGTCTAATTCAATTCAGCAGACTCATCATTCTTTGATAACTTATGTCATGTTGACATTGGTGTGCTAACTAGTTTTGACTCTTCTAATCCAAATGTCCTCAGTATCTCCTTGATGTATTTGGATTGGGTGACAAATATTCCATGCTTCAATTAATAAACTTGCAATCCAACAAAGAATTTGATTTCTCCAAACATTGACATCTCAAACTCATGTTTCATTTGATCAGCATAATCCTTGCATAGAGCATCTTTTCCTCCAAATATTATATCATTAACAAAAATTTCTTATATCAAAATGTCTTCATCTTTTTTAGCTTTGATGTACAAGTTGGTGTTGTCATCTATTCTCTCAAATTCTATCTTCACAAGATATTTGTGCAGTCTATCATACCATGCTCTAGGTGCTTACTTCAATCCATAAAGTGCTTTATGCAGTTTGCAAACCATATCCTTGTTGTTGTCATCAACAAATCCCTCAGGTTGTTCAATTTAGACTTCCTCTTCTAGTATATCATTCAAAAAATTAGATTTCACATCCATTTGGTAGACTTTAAAACCTTTGTATGCAACATATGCAAGTAGTTTTCTTACTCCTTCCATTCTTGCAACAGAATTAAATGTTTCCCCATAATCCAGTCCTTCTTCTTGTGCATAGACTTTGAAAACTAGTCTGGCTTTATTTCTTGTTATCTCACCATTATCATCAAGTTTTTTTCTAAACACCCATTTGATACCAATTTCATTCTTATCAGCTAGTCTAGGAACTAGGGTCCAAGTTGTGTTCTTCTCAATCTAATCTATCTCCTCTTCCATAGCTTTATACCAATGTTCATCTTGTAGTGCATCCTTCACTATTTTAGGCTCAACCTTGCTGAGCAGACATGATTCATTTCTTAGTCTATTCATTTTTATTGGTCTTGTATCCTTGTCACCAATGATTTGATCTATAGGGTGATGTCTTCTTACATACTTGGCTAATCTTGGTTTTGTCTTTCTTTCCATGTTTTCTCCTTCTACTTCAGAGTCATTTTATTCTTCTCCTTCATCTGGTACTTCATTGTTTCTCTCATGTGCACTAATTTTAGAGTCAGAATGTGCATTTTCTACATTCTACAACTTGGCTTTTGAATGTAGCTCGACATTCACTAACTATGACTCGACTGATACTAAAATTTGTTACTAATGCCCAACTTGATTTGCAACATTGTCTTCAACAATCATTCCTTCATAGAAGTATAGAAAGGATCTATAATCCTCTAATTGCTTAGTTCCATCAACCTAAATTTCTGTATGCTCATCAAAATTTACATTTGCACTCTCCACAATTTTGTTAGTGTTAGTATTCAAACACTTATATACTTTGCTTCTAGTGGAGTATCCAAGGAATATGCCTTCATCACTTTTTGCACCAAACTTGCCATTTCTAGTGTCTTTCAGAATATAGTATTTACAACCAAAGACTTTGAAATTTTTTACATTAGGTGAGTGACCATACCATAGTTCTAAAGGTGTTGCATTTATACCTTTCTTGACTTGGACTCTATTCAGGGTGTAAATAATAGTACTTACAGCTTCTCTCTAGTATTTTAGTGCAACATTTCTCTCCATCATCAAGGTCCTTGCATAGTCTATCACTGATCTATTCCTTCTTTTAGCAATACCATTCTGAGATGGAGTCCTTGGTGCTGATGTTTTCCTTTTGATGCCTTCATCATTGTAGAATATTTCAAACTCCTTTGATGTAAACTCACCTCCTCTATCTCATCTTAGGCACTTTAGACTCTTACTTGTTTCTTTCTCAACTCTGGCCAAATACTAGTTGAAAATTTGAAATGCATTAGATTTTTACTTCAAAAACATAGTAGTCATCATCCTTGAATAGTCATCTACAAATAGCATTATGTATTGGTCTCCTAGGTAGCTTTTCACTTCTATTGGACCACATAAGTCTGTATAAACTAGCTTTAGTACTTCTTTAGAAGTGTATGTTTTGCTTTTGAAACTAGATTTAGTCATCTTCCCCAGTTGACATTGTTTGCACATTGTTTTTTTAGGTTTCTTCAGTTTAGGCAACCCTCTGACCTTCTTCTTTTTTGTTTATGCTAATCAAATTGTCAAAGTTAACATGAGACAATATTTTATGCCACGACCACACATCATCAAGTCTAACAACAAGACAAGTTGCATCTTCCATATCTAGGTAAAATAGATTACTCCTAGTTTTTTCACCTTTTCCTATCAGATTTTCATCAGTGTCATAGATCTTGGCATATTTGTTTCCAAACTCTACTTTGCAACCTACATTGCCTAACTATGATACACTCAACCAGTTGTAGTTCAATCCTTCAACATAGTATGCATTATCACATGAAATTTTCTCTATGAGTTTAACGGAACCTTTTCCTTTGATTTGACATGGAGCATCATTACCAAATCTAACACTATTTCCATCATATTGAGTAAAGGTAATGAAATTACTTTTATCTCCTATCATGTGATGTGAGCATCCACTATCTATGATCCACTTTTCATTCTTGTTTACACAGGTAACCAATGTTGTTGCTTCATCTTCATCTTTATTTGATTCATCCTTTATGGCCACATAGACTACTTCATCATCATTCTCATCAGAATCTTCTTCAACAATGTAGCATCTTTTTCCTTTTTCCTTGTAGTCTTTGCTATCATCTTCTCTCTTGTTTATGTACTTGTTTCCTTCTTTGTAGTTCTTCTCCTGTGTACATCTTGTAGCAATACGACCTACTTCATTTCAATTAAAACATATGATAGGGAGTTTACCTTTAAATTTACATTTGCCTCCATAGAATTTTCTAGCTAGTAGTGCTTCTAACTATTCCACATCTTCCTCATCTGCGCTACAATCACTAGATGCATTTTTTCCTTTTTTTCTCTTCTTTCTTGATGTCTCCTCCTTAGTGTCTTTTATTGTCATCTTGGCCTTGAAAGCTAATTCAAGGTTCTCAGGTCTGTAGTTATCAAAGTTGGACAATTCAAATGCAATAAGTCTTCCCACTATACCTTCAAAGGTTAATGTGTTTCCTTATACACACCTCGGCTCTTGGATGGCTAAAACTCTAATAGCATAGATAGGGAGTATACTTCTTAAGTATTTGTTGTTAACAGTTTCTTCTTCCAATTGACCACCTAGACTTCTTATTGCACTTACCACCTCTTTCATTCTAGCAACATATTGAGTAGCATTTTCTCCTTCCTCCATTTTCATGTCATCAAACTTTCCTCTAAGGCTTTCTCTCTTTTCTCTTTGAACATTCTAATCTCCTCCATAGATATCTAATAAGACTTTCAACATCTTGAATGAAGTGTCACAATCTTTGATATCATCATGTTTTGCATAGTTGAGTGCAGAGGAAATCTCTAGCATTACTTGATTGTGCTCCTTCCTTTTGGTCAAATCATCTGTAGTAAGAGGTCCAGTTGGATTTACATGTTCTATTCCAATTGAGGTTTGCACATAATCACCTATTGATCCAAGGTGCAATTTCATCAAACTCTGCCATGTAGTGAAGTTATCTTTGTTGAGCTTGGGAACTTCTCTCTTGGACATTTTGATGTTCCTACTTCTAGTACCTTGAAACTAAATCAACAGATGGCTCTAATACCAATTGTTAGAAATGCTTTAGAATAACTGAGAGGTGGGCTAAATCAGTTATTCAAGGTCCAACATGTCCAATTCAAACTTTTTCACTAAGTGTTGTGGGCCCATTCAAATATTCATTCATCCAAGCATTAACTTTCCTAATTGGCAAGTTATTGTAAATCAACATGCAAGCATAACAAATAAAAGATCAACACATAACACAGTGATTTATGTGGAAACCCAATTTAGGAAAAACCACCAGTAACATGCTACTCAATTCTCACTCTTTTGAAGTGATGCCTTATGAAAGGCTTGCCCTGTTAAAGGCTTACAACACACTGTTAAATGTGGCTTTGTTAGAGGATTTAACCACCTTTTTAGAAGTGGGCCTGGTTAGAGGAATTTAGAACATTCACTTGGAATGTCACCTTGTTAAAGGATTTACAAATGCCTATTAGGCCAACCTAAGTCCATAGGATTTTCCTTTTGTCCTAACTGATACAATTGCTAGAGAGTAACAATTAGGGATTTTGACCTGATTATAGCATACAATTCAACTTGTAGATCTTAGATCAATCTTTAGCTCTTCTCATTGCCTAGCCTTCAATCTCTACAACTCTTGACAACTTTCCCTTCTTTCAAGCTTTGTCTTCTTGAGTCTCCATGCTTAATTTACTAGTGCAATCATTTCTTCATGACCACTTGTAGGAGCACAGGCTTTGTGCTCTATTATTCTCCTTGACACCCTTCTAACCACTTCACAATTTTGGTACTTCAGCATCAGTAGCATTTGCTTCCTAGTCTATGTCTCCTTAAATAGAAGTCTTGGAGTTCCTTTCCCACTCAATTCTTTCATTCTTTAATTTCAATTTGTATGGATTAGGTAGGATTCATTATATCTAACCCATATTTTATTTTCTCTAGAAACTTCTTGAATAATCCTTTTGAATTCTTCCAAAAATAGTTTACATAGAATTCTGGGCCACCAGCTCATCATCCTTATCCTCCAAGTGGTTCACAAAATTTGAGGCAACTTTTTTGGCTCAAATTTGGTGAATCTTCATCATTTAAAATAATGCAAGAGCTTGACACTATTGAAATCCTGATGCTTGGCACATACTGTGTTACTTGACATCAACTATGTGTTTACTAATGCTTGGCACCTAAAGTTCACTTGGCACCAACTAATATTTTCTTATGCTTAGCACCTGACACGTTTCTCAGCACTTGAACTTCACTCAGCACCTGAAGATCACTTGGCACACACTAGAATTTCCTATTGCTCAACTCCAACTAAGAATTTTCTCAACTTTAACTAGCTTGCTCAACACCCACTAATGAACTTAGTTTAAGCTTTACAATCAACCTTGTTACAACTTGTTCCCCCAATGTTTCTGTCTGTGACCAACTTCTGTATCTTTGAGTATGTTATCAATGCATCATTTAACCATTGTCTTAACTAATCTTTACACTATATTATAGAATCATAACTCAACCTTTCCCTTAGGTGTTCTTGTTACATCTTGTTTATCAAATCCTATTCATCAATCAACTAAGTGATAGTACTTGGATCTTATAAGAAAATGTCATTATTTTAATAACAATGATCGAAAACATTCTTTTAATAAAAAACTTCCTTCTTTGCAAAAATATCCCTCTTTGATCTTCAACAATGAACTTTTCAATCAGATTTCCAACAAGGTTTCATATCTTTTTCATGTTCTCGGCCCATGGCTCTCTATCTTCCTGCCCTAACTTGTCTTTGCATGTCATTATTTTGATCAAGTCTAAAGGATCCTATGTTCTCTACTTTTGTTTGGATCTTGGTTTTTTTTGGGGGTTTTCATGGTTTTCTATGAGAAATATCTTAGTTGGGATTGTTCCTCCCCATCTCCCTATGTTGCACATGGTATTGGGCTATTGTCCTTAGGAAAACCATTGGTTGTGGAGGCCAATGTTGCTTGGTTATCCTATGCTTTTTCTACATCTATTTCTAGAGTTGATTGTTATTCTTGCACATTTGGTGTGTTAGATCACTGATTGGGGGTCTTTCTTTTTTTTATCTCATTGGAGAATTTCTCTACACTATGCATCCCTATTGAGAGGTGGAGGGATTGAATCTATGTTTTTTCTTCTTCTTGAATACCTTCTATGAAGGTGAAGTTATCTCCCATTGAGTTGGAGATCATTTATGTAATATTTGAAGTGGGGGAGATGCATATTGAGTAGCATATTTATTGGCCTACCTCTTATGAAGGTATTTATGGATGGAGGCATCACGCTACTCGACCTTAGTATTATGATATTTCTTCCCCATTTTTATATTGAGGTAGGTGGTTTCACTATTGAGGTGGGAAATGAGACTGTAGTGGGTTGGAAGATCCTTGAGAGTGTTGTCCCAAATGAGGGGTCTAAATGGTTATGGATCTTTATTTCTATAGAGAAGAATGGATACATAATTTGATGCTTGAGTTTATTTATTAGGTCTTATGGTGATGAAAGTGTCTACTTCTCTTTGTTTCTTGTCTTCCTATAATTGGGTGTATGCTAGAAGTTTTAAAGGGCTCACTTGGGTCCTTTGTTATTGCTTTTGGTTAAAGTTTACATTTGAGGGGGCTTGTCCCAAGTTGATCTTCATCAATCTTGACTATGGTTTTAGTCATGTTTGAACCTTTATTTTTTATACAAGTAGGTCTAAGATGTAGTTTTTTGATGATTATCACTAGATGCTATTAATATACTCTTAACTATATCTAGTGACTACCCTTTGGGATGACAATACCATGGATCAACATCCACTTTCTTCTCCTTTTATCAATAACATATATTTTTAAAATAATTACTAAACAAGACTAGAATGAAAATAAATGCATCTAATGTTTCTTCCAGATTATTTGTATTATTTTTATTTTTTAAATTATAACTAATAATGCTAATTATGTGTAAGAAATAAATAAATTTAATATCATTCCATTGCATTAATCTTCTTTCAAGTTTGAAAGCATGTTGTTTCGTCACCCACATTTCATGCTTCTTCTTAGGCAATAGTGTGTTAGTGCTCCACTTTAGAGGGTGCAAAAATGTTCTAATTTCACAAAAAACTATAGTATGTGAAGAAGAAAACTAAATTATATAATAACAAGGTTTTCAAGAATTCATTTTTCAAAAAGTACATTTAAAAGGAGATCAAAGATATCAATGAGGACTTTACTAGGAATGGGTTAGATCCCCTCACCTTTGCAGGCAAAATCTCATTAATTATGGCTCAAGGAGGGGGGTAGTAGTACAAAATTCTTCCATGCTTCAATTAAACAATGTAGAGCTTCCAATATTATGTTTTCTATCAAATATCTTCAGCTTAGAACACTCATTTTGGATCCTCTAGGTATCCAACAAGGAGTAAACTATTTCCAAGGCCTTTTAGACCCTCCACCTAGGCCTCTTCAAGATGAGGAAACAATGCAAGATTTGATTGATTCCATTCAAGGAAACTATGGAAGGAATTGTTTTAGCTCATGAAACCTTGAACTCTATTTAGGAAACTGAACTCTAAGCTTTTAAGTTTAAAATAAATATGATGAAGGCTTATGATTGTTTAAAAATTGGTCTTTTCTTTTAAAAGTCCTAAGGAAAATTGGTTTTGTTGAGAAGTGGGGTAGATGGATTAAGGCTTGTCTATCTAGTGTGTATTTTTTAGTGACTGTTAATGGAACACCAACATTCCATTTTAATTCTTCTGAAGGGCTTAAACAAGAAGATCCTTTATCTCCACTTTTTATAATTATTTAAAGCTCCTAGTAGGATCAGTATAGCTCGACACAATCAAGGTCTTTAGATAAAAGTTAAAATTGAGAGTACAAAATTATCAATTACCCACTCATTATTCACACATGATACTCTTCTATTTGGATATGCATGCATTATAGAAGTGATAAATATCAAATCAATTATGAACACCTACACTAAATTTTCAGGTTAGAAAGTTGATGATTCAAAACTATTGAAGATGTCTGAAAAAGATTAGTTGTCACTTTGTTTGATAATCAAAATTATGATTTGTATGGAAAACTTTTTGTTCAAGTCATCACCTACCAGCAAGTGATCATTCCTCAAGTCTACAAGTGTATTTTTGGATTGGGATAGTTTTGGTTCATGTTCACATGAGCATAAACACTATAGAATATTTACATTTTAGTGTTCTAGATTGGTGTTTTTCCATTGATTTTTCTTTCTATTTGTAGGTCATTTTGTCTCTGGTTTCCTATATGGTTCATCTTTTTCTTTTCCTCATTATCGTATTGGTGTTGTGGTTTTTGGTGTTGTGATAATTCTTACACTTCTTTGGATTTTTTTTGTGATCATCATTTGTCTTTCCATTTGGATGTGTTCATTGTTATTGTTTCCCTTGGTCATTTATTGTAGGGAAGAGCTTTTTTGCCTCTACCCTTGTCATGTGCAAAGAAGGCTAGTGTTCTTCTAACATAATGAACTTGGTAGTCTAGGTTTTGGGCACTAGACAATGGTTCAAGATTACATTGTAAAGTACATTCCACTATTGAAAGGTATGTTTGGTTTTGTGTTTTTTTTGGGGGGGGTTGTCCAACTTCTGGTATTTATGTGTGTTTTCCCTTCCAAAGAAGTAGTTTTTCCATCTAGGTTCTCTTTGGAAACCCCCTTTGTCATTGTTTTGGATAGGTTATGATCTTGAAGGCCAAGATGGTTTTTTTGGCTTGGCCATGGAGTTTTAGGCATGCTTTCATGAGTGTCTGGTTGGTATCTTTTTCTCTTCAAGTTGATGAGTCTGTGATATGTTGTCACTATTATGAGAATATGTGCACTCTTAGCACTAGTGGGTTAGTGGTGGCTTGATGGTGTTGCATGTTCCATTCTATCCATATTCTTTGGTATCTATAAAAGATGGTTATCACCTTTCATCATCTACCTTTCATCATCAAAAAAAACTTGGCTAGTATTTTGAACTTAAATGACTATCACATCCAAAATCAATCAACTTTTATTGATCATGTGTATCACATAAATGAATTTTGAAAGTGGTCTTGTCAATCATGAAAGAAAAACTAAGTTTTATCAGCCATGTCGCTAGAGTTCTAGTCCAAGTAACATAATGATGGTTTCGGATGAAGAATAAACAATTGATATTTTGTAAGTTGAAAACTATTTATTTTGTGCTTAAAAGTGCTAGTATTGTAGGTTCTTAGGATTCGATAATTATATCCCCTATGACCAATGAGAGTTAGTTTTCATGCTTCCAAGGAATGGCTTTCAGATACCTTTTTTTGTCTTTTACTAGAATTTACCTTTTTTTTTTAATTTTTGGGTTTTGTGTTCCTTTTTATATTGTATGATCATCCCCTAAAGGGATGGCAGGGCATAGACTTCCAAAAACCTTTGATCTTAAATATGCTAAAATATAATATTTAAAATAAAAAATCATGATATTAGCGCATGTATGGTCTCCATTGGTGCTAATGGGTACTAGCTTTAGAGGATAACCACAATGGTTTAGGTATCATGGAGGGAGAAGAACTGGTGTAAATTCTAAAATATAGTTGTTTCCTTGTAAGATAGGCATGTTTGAAAAAACATAAGAAGATGATTCCTCAAGGGTTCTAGGCTAGTTAGATCATGAGATCCTAACCATGGATGGACTAGTTGCTAATATAGGACTTGAGCATTCCAAGCAAGGAAGGATTAGGAAGCATTAATTTAGTAGAAGGAAGGGTGATTGTACTATCGACACTGTGATAATGGGTCAAAAATGTCAATGATACCTCACCTTCTATGTTTAGTGCACCTTATATCATGACATAGCATGATACATAAAAAAGACCCCATTAAACACAATATTTTAAGCAACAAGGAATCAATTTGATTTAATTTAGTACCTTCTAATAGACAACCTAACAAAATACTTACAATATGCAATGTTGGATCCTCAAGCAATAAAGTTTCTATTGATAATAGTAAATAATTTATGATCAAGATATTATGGTGATGTAGTAGTGTAATCTGTAATGTTGATTTGGCTTTGGATTGATTGTGCTGATCAAATTTCTTATAGCTATGCATGTTTTATGGAATAGTTAAAAAGGTATAGTTGTTCTTGGTCAAATTAATGAGTGGTTAAAATTAGAGGTCGATGGAATGTAGGAAATGATGGATTACCATTTGGTAATTTATTTTGTCAGGCCATATTTGTAACTTAAATTACATTTTTTTCTTATGGTGGAGGCTTCCCTAACAAGTTATGATTACATTTTATGATCGATTTAATTTATTTAAAAAGTTATAGATCATGAATAATGGGTATAATTGAGTAATGTGTTGGTTATTTGCAATAAGAGGCAAAATATTTTGTTAACTAGATTCATACAAGAAAAGAAGAATTTCTAGTCTCAAGATGTCTCACTTAGGGCCCATTTGGTTGTTGGAATAGGAATAGAAAATTTGGAATAAATTTTCTATTTTCTATTTGGATCATTAATTAGAATAGGGAATAGGAATAGATATTCCCATTTTTCCACTAAGATGACCTTATACCCATTCCAAAAAATAGTTGTCATTGGAATAGTCATTCTTATTGCCAATATGAATTCTTATTCTCCATTCTTATGCCTACAACCAAATTAGCCCTTATTGAATCCTAATTGGTTTGTGGATCACATATCTTAACTAGTTGACTCATTAACTTGAGTTTAATATATTTAAACAAGCCTACTCCTATTAATGTAAGTTTCCTTAATAAGGTAATTTTCCTAATAGGGCTAGAATAAAATCCATTAAATAGGTGACTACTAATAAGATATGCATTAAGAAGATATTATTGCAATCTCCTAGTAGGATTGGGCCTTTAACAAAAAAAACTTTAAAAGAGTCTAAATATTTATGATTGTTAATTCCCATGATGTTTTTTTTCCTCTTTCCAATGGTTTCCATAACAAAAATATTGGTGATATTTTTTCATATGTGTGGATGGTATTGTGACTCAAAGTTGCAAGCAGATTTTCAATACCTATTTATAAATTTTGCTAAAGTGAACCCCTATAAATGTTTTTCATGCATATGTGTCTGGCTATCATTTTGTGGCCAATGATATGTTTAAAGTGTTTATCACCTTTTATTTAGTATACATATTCACCTCAGTATGTCAATTTGAATTTTTGAATCATTTGGTGAGGTTCCATTTTGAGCATTTGAGAAATCTAGACTTATTTTCCTAAGTGTCAAATAGAGCTCAACGGGCTAGTTTTCAATTAAATATCTTACACCTAGTTTAGTGTCATAACTCACCACTATGGAAATGTTTATTATACATATCAAAGAGACTATGTTTTATATTTTGAGTCATTTTGATATGTTTTCATAGAGTTTTGAGTTTCTTAAAGATGGGTGTTTATATCTATCATGATTTTGTACTTTACACATTAATTTGGGAAGTCTTGTGTCATAGTGAATATTTTATGACTCGTTGACTATTTTGAAGAAATGGTCAAACCTCTATAGAGAAGTCATAAATGAAATCCTATGTTTGTAGTTTGAAGTCATGATGAATCCATTTTATAAGTTTTCCAAGATGATTCCATTTACAAAAACTTAAAACTATCTCGTTGTCCTTTGTGACAGTTTATCAGTAGCCATATTTGACTGATTACAACTTTGACCCAATTGTTGAAAATGATAATTATCATTCATCATTGCATTCTAGAGTTAAAATATTTCTCATGTTCCATATTTGAGCTTATGATGAATCTATTTGTACAATTTGAAAATATGATTTAGAATGCAATTTCTAAGGTTTCACTATTGTCCACATTTGCAAATTAACTAGTACCCATGTTCGGGATGTTGTAACTTTGAAAACATGAAAGATGAATCCAAATAGATTTTACTATTGTATTCTAATACTAAAAATACTTTCCCCATTAGATTGCATATTTCCACCAATCTATTTGCACACTTTCCTAAGGTTGTTTCATTTGCAAAAATCACTATTTTTGACAAGATATCTAGCTCTACAATTCCTAGAAGTTGGCTTTCCATACTTGTCGATAATACCTAGTTATTCATCATGAGCCAAAATTGTAGATTCACACTCTCCATATAAAAGTGTACCAAGGCCCCAGGTTTCATTTCCCTAAGTGACCATTTGAAGCTAAATCCAAATATCCTAAGCGGGTATTTTAAAAGAGTAGTTTCAGTGGTTAAAATCTTTTGACCTATTTGTCGTCATTAGATGAGGATTTGCAAAATGATGGTGTGTATGGAAAAGACTATAAATGTAATTTTTTGGGTTCAAATGTTTGATTCTATTAGTTTTCAGTGCCAACTTTAGAAGCTCTTGGCACAAAATAGATAGTTCATAAGAAATGTAAAATATGAGTTTTGATTGACCAATCAGTGAATGATGTTGAATCAAATCAGTGAAATAGGTTTAGTGGATTTGTTTGAGAAGTCATATGTTTGAGTTTGAAATTATTTTCTTAGCCAAACTCATTTTTAGGCTTAACTAATTTAATCATGTTACAAACAAAATTACCACGGAGAAAAGGGTGTCTTGAAAGGTTATAAAAGTCTTGATTATTAAAGAATTGCACGAGTTAGATGATATGAGATCACAAATTTCAATGTGATAGGAGCTTGTTGTTTTATTAGGAAGTTGAGTGGGCTTACATGTACTTTGAAAAAGGTATTTTTGTGGGAGCAATATTAACTTGATGGTAATGGGTGGCACTGGTAGGAAACAAACTTGGTTGGCTAGATGAATTAAACACAAATAGAGACTACTATCATGTCAAAAGGCTATTTGGATGTTGCATTGGATCAATATTTTGGGTGATGTTTGAGATTTTCCCTCATTATGGACCAAGGCATTCTAAATTTGTTTAGAAACTTGCATATAGATTTCCAAATACTTTTTGGCATGGTTGAAATGTGCACTTTGGTAGGTTCCTCTTCCATAAATTTGTATCTTGGGTCAATATGAAACCAATTGGGGCAATCCATTTGAAGGTGGTTGTATAATGGACTCTCTCAAATGCTTTGATTATTGCAATCACCCATGTCATGATTTTATGAAAGTTAGAGCTTCTATCTATTGTTGAAGTATTCCTAATCTGTGTTCATAAAACAAAATACAATCAAATTAATTTTCCTAATATCTTTTGCTATGTAAATCAAAGGCAAAAAATTTCAAAATTTGCTAGATGTCATGTTGTTAGTACAAAGTAAGATATATGGTTTATCAGAGAATTGAGCTAACCTGTCAAAAACTCATATAGGAGAAGCATAGTTCGAAGTCAAATTTTGGAAAATTCTTTTCTATTTTTATTATTCATAGGATGACTTGATTCATTGGGGTAATTCACAAGTTAGGATTTGAATATGGTTTTCCCAGCCAAGTTTTTTGCATGCCCATTACACCTTGAAACCTACTACATAGAGAGGAAGTGTTATTTAGATAAATAGTGGTAAATCCTTAGGCAAGGAGGTCCATAATGTAGATTGAAAAGACTACTCTAGGAAGAAATATAGTTCCATCTAAAATCTCTCACGTTATAATGTTTTGAGCCCTTCATCAACAAATCCAAAATTTACATAGGTTAGGGTCATGTTATTGTTGAAAATAATTATTCAATTATATGTTGTCTTTGATGTTACACAAAATGTCAATCCTTTATTGAGCAATCAATGATAGCTAAGATCACTCAGGAATCAAAGGTAGTTTCCTATATATGTTGAACAGTTATTTAAAACCAAGTTTAGAGATAGTATTGGCCAAGCTCAGTCAGTTAATGAAGAGAAATTTGTGTTGACTAAGTTTAGTCAAGTTTTAAAGGGAAGAGAGCATGAAGTTAGTACTGAGTAAGTTGGGTCGGTTAATGTTATAACTTCTATGAGTACTCAATTTTGTATTAGTTGACTATCAGCATATTAAGTTTGAAAAATTTATTGGTTAATACAAACTGACTTAAGGGATGAAAATTGTTTGATTAAAAGAGTATTCAAGCTGACTTGAAAAGATGAATCATATATATGAAAGGTCAAGTTAAGGATTGAAGTGTGGAATTGAAGAAGATGAATCAAGGAAGTGAATTTGAAGGATATATGTAAAGGGAAAAGTATCCAAGTTGACCAAGCTACAAAGAACATTCTAATCAAGGAGGATTAAGTAATCAAGCTAGACTAAGATCTAAATCAGCAAAGTCAATTGCATCAAGAATCAAGTCAAGTCATTGTTACTTTTTAACAATTGTAGCAGTGAATCAGATCTCCTAACAAAGTTAGCCTAACAACTATTCAAAAAATTCTCTAACAAGTTGGCATTTCTAGATTAAAGTTCCTAAAGACCTCTAACAAGGTCACTTCTAATAGGGTGAATTAAATCCTCTAATCGCGTCACACCTAATAGTGTGTTTTGCAATCTTTAATAGGGTTGGCTCCTAACAAGGCTCATTTTAGAGGAGTGAAAAGCAATTTCTAGTTGTAATTGGTGGTTTTCCCAAATTGGGTTTCCACATTAAATCTTGGTGTTTCTTGTGTTCATGTTATTTCCTTTATCTTTTTGCAACTAAGTTAATAAAAGCTAATCACATTAATATCTTAAGATCTAATTGTCTCTTTGTTAACCAAGTAACAATGATATCTTCAACGTTAATTGAGTTATAGCAAAATATTCAGTGTTAATCGAGTTACATTAGGATTTGGTTTTTATTGTGTTGACATCTTAAATGGACTTGGATTTGTTTTTGTAGTAACTTATTCACCCCTCCCGTCTTAGTTACTCATTTCCATTTCCAACAATTGGTATCAGAAATCTTAGTGCTTGTGGATAAATTTTCAAGGACCTAAGCTAAAGATGAAGATGTCTTACAGAAGGGAAATTCCAAAGTTGACTAAAGATAACTTCCACGCATGGAAGGAACTCATGAAGCTGCATTTGGAAACCATTGGAGACACAGGCCTAAAATACCTAGAGAATAAGTATGTGGCACTTGTTGGAACTTTCTTTGTCCAACAAGGAAGATGAAGATGTTTCTGATGATGACCTTGAAATCATTGAAGCCCTTCTTACAAGAAGATTCCCAAAAGGTAAAGGAAATTACAAAGTTAAAATACCTCTAATCTATTTTTCTTGTGAACAAGTTGGTCACATTGCTACAAGGTGTCCAAAAAAAGAAGGCGGAGAAGAAAAGAAGCATGAAAGGTATAAAGGCAAAAAAGATTTCAAAAGCTACAAAGACTACAAGGATAAAGGTAATAAATCTTGTTACATGGCTAAAGACTCAAATAGTTATGATGAAGATGAAATGGTTACATTGCTATTAAAGATGAATTAGATGATGAAAATGATAAAATGGCCCTCATTTCTCATATTAGCAAGACTGACATGTGGATTATTGATAGTGGTTGTTCTCACCACATGAATGGTGATAAATCTAAATTTGAGCACTTGGAAAATTATGATGGTGGGAGTGCCATATTTGGAAATGATGAACCTTGTTATGTAAAAGGAAAAGGTTGCATTACATTGACTAATGAACTAGATGTGGCAATTCTTATTGGGTTGAAGGACTAAAACACAATCTACTTAGTGTGGCACAGTTGAACAATATTGGATTCAAGATAGAATTCATGAATGGAAAGGCCAAGCTACTAGATGGGAAAGGAATCTAGTTGGAACTAACAATCAAACAAAAGGTAATATATTCTATCTAGATCTAACTGAAAGTTCATGTTTCCTAGTTCAAGTAGAGGATAGTTGGTTATGGCATAAAAGATTGTGTCATGTACATTTTGATAACCTGCTCAACATAAAAAAGAATAAAAGAGTGAGAGGAATTCCAAGTCTAAAGAAACCTAATATGGGCATGTGTAAAAATTGTCAAATTGAGAACATGGGAAAGGCAAGTTTCAAAAGCATGAATTATCATTCTAAAGAAGTTCTAGAATAGGTTCGTACAAATCTTTATGGACCTATTGGCATAGAAAGCTACTGTGGAGATAAGTATTTCATTTTATTTATTGATCATTATTCTAAGATGATGACAGTATTGTACTTAAAAGAAAAATTTGAAGCCTTTCAAAAATTCAAGTGGTATATGGCTAGAGTGGAGAAAGAAATAGGAAAGAAACTAAAATTTCTAAGCTCAGATAGAGGAGGAGAATTCATCTCAAATGAATTCAATGAATTCTACAATAAAAGAGGAATCAAAAGAGAAGTATCTACACCTGGTACACTTCAACAAAATGACTTAGCAAAAAGAAGAAATAGATCCATTATAGATTGTGCAAGAACACTAATGATAGAGGAAAATGTTGCAATCAAATACTAGAAGGAAGTAATCAGTACAATAATTCATATGTTAAACCAAGTTTAGCTAAAGAAGGATTCAAATAAAACACCTTATGAATTATGGTATGGCTATAAACTTAATATTTGTTATTTCAAAGTATTTGGAAGCAAATGTTATATCTTGAAAGAAACAAGGAAATGAAAATTTGATGTGAAAAGTGATGAATGCATATTCATAGGATACTCCATCAAAAGAAAAGCATATAAATGTCTGAATATTACTACTCACAAGGTCATAGAAAGTGTAGATGTAAAAATTAATGAGTTTGTAGAAAAGAGTGAAGAACAAAGAAGAAAAGAACCTAAAAACTACAGAAACTTTGTCTACTTTGAACTTGATACTTTACCTGAAATTCAAGAAAATGTAGTTAGAAATCATTAGTCTTCACCATCTGAGTCCCCTAAATCTCTTGTTCTACCCAAGTTGCAACTAGTACAACCCAAATCACAATTAGAAGGACCCAAGTCTTAGTCAGAAGGACCCAAATTTTAGCCAACATAAACCGAGTCACAATCTGAGGTACCCAAGTTACAAACAGTGGAACCCAAGCATAATTCAAAAGATCATCTTGAACATGGTGAACAAAGTGAAACAAGTTCTAAATCCAAAGAAAAGGTACCTATACTTTCTAGATATGTTAGAATGCATCATGCACCCGAGAAAATCATTGGAGATCGATGAAAAGGCATAATGACAAGGAACAAACTAAAAGGTACATGTTTTCTTACTGAGCTTGAACCTAGAATTGTTAAAGATGCATTAGACAATCAAAGTTGGATTGAGGCAATGAATGAATAGATTGACCAAATTGAAAGGAACAAAACTTGGACTCTTATTCCTAGACCCAAGGAAAAAAATGTAATTGACATAAATTGGGTATTTAGAAATAAGTTGAATGAAAATGGAGAAGTTTCAAGGAACAAGGAAAGGTATTGATTATGGAGAAAAAATTTCTCCTATTGAAATACTAGAAGGTGTTATAACACTACTTTCTTATGTTGCACATAAAGGATTCAAAGTATATCATATGGATGTAAAGTCAACTTTCTTTAATGGAACCCTAGAAGAAGAAGTCTAAATTGAGAAACTTAAAGGTTTCATAGATCCTAATAAAAGGGATATGGTTTACAAATTACACAAAGCTCTATATGGTCTCAAACTAGCCTCCGAAACCTAGTATGAAAGATTGCATAGTTATCTAGTAAAATTTGGTTTTCAAAGGATAAATGACAATAGTAGTCTATACATAAAGGAAAGAATAGAAAAGAAGATAGTTTTGGCAAAAATATTTGTAAATGATACATTATTCACTGGACATGATGACTTACACAAATATTTTTTTGAGGAAATGAGTAAAGAATTTGATATGTCAATGTTTGTAGAGATTAAATTCTTTTTTGGCTTTCAGATTCAATAGAAGAAGGATGGTATACAAAGTACATCAAAGAGGTATTGAAGAAATTTGGAATGGAGGATTCTAGACTAGTTGGAACACTCATGCCGACTGGACATAATCTTTCAAAAAATGATGATTCCAAAGAGGTAGATCAAACTATATATAGATCAATGATTGGAAAACTTTAGTATGTGGTACACACTATTGGCTTGGTTTTTCACCATTTATAATTTTGTTATACCTTATAGTGAAAAATCCTATCTTTTTGTTAAAATTTATGAGTTTCAGTTAAAACCCTAAATGAAATCTCCTAAAGTTCATAAAACCTTGTTATTGTGTCCTAGCCTTTAAAAGTTTTTTAATATAATTTCGAAAATTTAAATTGTGTGGGACACACTTATCCTAAGTTTTCTTTTTTGCAAAGATTACTTTATTATTTTTCATGAAATAAACCTTTTTTATTATTAAACTTGTCCTAACTATAGTTACCTTTCTTTAAGCCTTTTTGTGAAATATCTTAACTATGGAAATTTGTTTTGATCATTTGTTGATCTCTCCAAGATCAACGGTGAGTGCATGCTTGCAATGTGAAGATGCACAATTTTTAAGTGAAGTGGGCAAGAACCTTTGTGCTACATAGCCCTTGCTAATAGTGGGTCTTAAATGTGCCACAAAGACTAAAGCTTGTCAAATCTTGTCAATACTTTGTTAGACCTTTTTAGAACTTTTACAGAATTGTTTAAGCAAGTTTGATTTTTTGGAAATGTCATTGGTTAAAACAAGGTAGTGGGGTTCCCTTTTGATGTCACATCATTTAGATTTTGATCTTTGGAAGATTGATGATCAGCGCTTCACCACTTCATGGAGATGCAAGGAATTTAACTAAAGCAGGCAAGTGCCTCGTTGACATATGGCATAGTGGGACCAGTTGTTAAAAGGTTATCGAGTCATGCCAAGGTGGAAAAAGGAAATGAATTGGAGCATAATATTTGGTAAAGTGTGACATGTACCTTCCAAGCTGGAGATGAGTGTGCCAATGGGGCCATTTTTTAAAGGTTTTATTTGCAAAGTATAATAATTTTCCATGATCGTCAATCTTTGGAAGATCGACAATCAGTACTTCACAACATTATAAAATTGCTCAAATTTTAAGTAAAGAGAGGAAGCACCTACTTGATGCATACAAGGTTTTTAGAATTTTAAAGTAACTTTTTGATTTTCAAATAAGGTCATCCAATGTTGTGTGATCAACAGAGGAAATTTAAATTTGAAGTGTGACATAAAAATTGAATGTTAGAAACATTAATGTTGTTCAGGGCCACTTTGTGTGACCTTAATGCTACAGCATAACTTAAAAATTTCCCATTATTGAACCAAAAAATCAAAAGATTACCAGAGCACAAGTGTTTTCAGAGCTAGGGCATGAAATTCTTCAAGGTTTTTAGCGATTTGCAAGATAATTCACTAAGAAAATAAGTAGGGAAGGATGGGTAAGTTGTCTGAAACTTCTAATAATTGAGAAATTTGTAATTGTATTAAGGTAAATTGAGAAAAATGTTGCCTTATAAGGAATTTTCGTATGAAAGGGATTACTTAAAAAGATTAGTTCATAACAATTTTTTGAACAAATGCCTTCATCTATAAATGAATTGAAAAAGGGTAGAGAGTTCATCCCTAAAAACCCTAGGTTGGTGGTCAATGAGGGTTTTTATGATAAGGCCAATTATTTGAGAGATGCAAAAATTTTAGTGGGTGGCTTAGAACTATTTTTAAAATGGCTTGCAGAAAGAAACTTGGATACCTTAATGAGTAATGTATGGGAATTTGATATAAAGAAACTAATTGTCCCTGGAGTTTTCTTTGATAGTGACTTGTTAGCAGACATGGCTAAAAAGTATGATCTTATTACCAGAATTGTGAAAAATCATGTAGGGGATAATCTTTTCAGGGTTTCACCTGCATTAATCAAAGAAGTCTTCAAGCTAAACCCTAACCATTCTATGCATGAGAAGATTGATATGGAGGATTTCTAGGCTAGATATGATGCATAGAGGGTATATTTAAGGGGTGGGCCATTGCAACAACATTTTTTCAAAATTAGATCACTGCCCTTGGTTACATTGAATACCCTAGAGCCCTTGCTAAAGAAATATATTAATCCTAGGGCACAAGCCTTATATTTTGCTCTACAAGATTTTTGGAATGGATGAAATAGATAACATCTCAGGTTCCATTATTCTTATTATAGCTCAAACTTTGCAATATGGAATGAGCTCAATTCTTGATTTTGTTTCTTACTTGGCTGAGGAAATTCATAATGGATTAATTGAAATAGCTCAAGGTAAGGTTAACAAGCCTTTTTTCTGGTATTCCTTATTGACATATATATGTCTATACAAAGGAGTTATTTTCTTCTCCAAAGAAATGAAATTGGAACTAGAGAGAGATGCAAAAAAACTCCTAGTTCAATTGTGGAGTGTACACATGACATGGGAGGTCACTAATGCCAGTTTTGTGAGGTTTGACAGATACTCTACTTCAAGGCTTAGATTGTTGTTGAGAGGGGATAGCCCTAGGATACCACAGCCTTTGTTAGAATTGATAAGACTAAAGGATCATGCTAAGGGGTTGTTGGTTAGTCATAATTGGGGGGATATCATCCCATATCCTATTTCTATTATTTTTAGAATATATGGTTTTTTGGGGCAACCCAATGTGCTACCGTACCAAGTGCCCTTAAAGGTAGGAATTGTAGAGTTATTATGGTAGATTGGATCAGTTGAGAAAAGGGATCTACTGGGAAAAGGCAAAGGTACATTCTTCCCAATGGTCACTATTGTGCATGAATTTGTCTTTGTTAAGAAAGGATGGAGAGGTTTGGAGAAATGTTTGAATAAATATCAAATGGCTCAATCACATGCTCACTACATTGATCCAAAGGGATTCTATGACCTCCTTAGGGAAAGAAGTAAAGCTAAAGCTTATATACAAACTATGTATTTCCTAGAGTATGTCATCAAAAATATATTTTCATTACAAGATTAGGAAATCAAAAAAGAAAAATGGGTGGTTTACAGCAAGGTTTTGGATTTCATCAATGCTTTTGAGCCCAAGTATGACCCTCTAGTAGACAAAAAATATTGGGGAGCCAAAAAGAATATGTTGATGAACAATTTTCCTAGAATAATGCAAACTTTAAATGAGAAGAAAGATACTCTGGCGAAGGCATATCTAGATAGGATTGTTGAGATAGAAAGGAGAATAAATAGAAGAATAGTTGTGAATCTAGGATAGTATACACTGCAGAGGAGGGCTAGATATGGTGTAGCTCAAAACATACAATGCATTCCCCCTTACAAAAGGCCAAGATCAAAGAGCCCATTTGACATAAGTACTCCCAAGAAACAAAAGTTGGAATAGGGGTCATCTTCTCAAGCAAGAGAACACTCACCTTCCTAGACTCCACTAAGAAAAGATGATGAGGCATCTTTGAGAGAACAACTTAGAAAAATTGGAGGGGAGGGAGACATAGTTCTTACAACTGTTGATATTAAGAGAGGAGTACCTAAAGAGCCTCATATGCCATCCTTTGACCTTACTATTGATAACTATAGAGGTAGGGAGATTGACCCCATAATTTCACAAGCTTCTAAAAAATTCATTGATGATGAAAATTTTGTAAAGTCTAGAGATTTTTTACAATTCTTATGGAAGAAAAGCATTGGCAATTTTGAGGAAAAATGCAAATCAATAAAAGTAGAGCAACTAGATAAGTTGGACTCTAAGGTTGAGGAGGAGGTTAAAGCCAAATTTTTGGAGGACTTTTCCCAATTAAATCCTAAAGCTGGAAGACAACTACTAAAAGAGTTAGGCATTTTGATTCTACCTGAATGGGACATTGTTAATGCTATGATTTTTTATTCTATTAGAAAAGAAAAAGATGTGCAGTATAAGACTGAACAAGAAATATTGCAAGCACATAGAGGAGTAAAATTCAGCAATGATCACTAGGTTTTGGTGATTTAGTCTATTGAGAAAAGAAATAAAACTAGGATGCAAGAAATTTTAGATGTTGAGCATATAGGCACCCTCACAATTTATAGAGCATATCAAGTTGATAGTCAAGAGGTCAGTAAAATGACTCAAGAAATGGTAGCTTTTAGGATAGTGGTAGTTGGAAAAGAGAAAAGTAGATTCCTGGAGCTCAATGCCAAGTTTGAAGAAATACTAAAAGCATATGAGGAAAGAGGGAAGAGGATATAGCTACTAGAAAATCAAGTATCCCAAATGGATAAACAACTAGGAAAGAGAAAAATAAGAGAACCTAGCAGACCTAGGATTGTATATCCCTGCCCCCCAATTGAACCATTCAAGTCTAATCCAATTATTGAGGTTCCTAATACCCCATAGAGATCTAAATTTTATACTGCAAAGGAATTTGAAGAAGAAAAGAATAAGTTATGGGAATTGCAAGTTGAGCTAAATAATCAATATGAGGAAAAACCAAGAAAAAAAATCTTATACTTAGTAGATAAGATTGACTGGCCAACATTCTATGACCAATTGGTATGGATCATAGATATGTGGAATGAAATAAGAAGTGTTGAAGATACTTTAAAGCCTATTGTGCAAAAATGGAGTGCAAGAGATCAGGATATCACTCTTATGTGTATCTCACTCATCAATCTATCTTGTGAACAATTAGAGAAGACTTTTGATATAACCAACAATCTGATAGAATTTGATGAGAAAAGGGTTGTTCAAAAGAAAATAATGATCTGCATTTCTAAATATATGGGAGAGAAATTTGATCTTTTTCCTGGTGTACTCAAAAAGATTGATAAGGTAAAAGGAAAGGAAGAGTGGGGGAAGAAATAGATGATTTATTGTGCTATATAATGAATGAAGTCATTAATGAGAAGGGATATTTGTTATGGGCTATGACAAATGAAGAATTTGTCAAAGTATAGTTATTTTACAATACCATTAGAAAATAATTTCTTGAAATAGACAAAATAGGAGGCTTTGTGATCAAAAAGTAGCATGAAATCTTAAATTTTGATTGGCCTAATGATATAGTGTTCAACAAATGGAGGGAAGACTTTATGTCTTCAAAACAAATGGAAATAGAAGAAGAGGGTGTGGGCTAGGAAGAGAGTTACACAAATGACATCTCAGTAGAAGAAGGAAAAATAGAACAATCTCCCTTAGTGATAGAAATAGAACAACCAATCACAATTGCTAGCCCAAGGGACTAAACTGATGATGTGGCAATCAAGGACTCAGAAATAACTGTTGTTTTAATAGTTCATGACGATGAAAGTGGAGAGCCTTGAGTTAAAGTGAAGATGCATAAATCAGAGCTAGATACAGCATTAGCAAATGTAATTGCTACATATTCTGAGGAGTCAAAAAAATAAAAGAGCCAATCATGGAATTTGTAGCATTTGAAAGTGTAACAAAAAATGGGCCCACCAAAAGAATATTATGATGTAAAGTTTTTTCTGTTGCACAAAATTTTGTCTCTTATCATAGTAACAATTGTAAAAATCTTTTCTCTAAAGGACATCTATCAATTCTCTATGCCTAAAGCTTATTGCATCTCACATTATATAAGTCAGATTTCAAGGCTAGAGAAAAGGTCCAATTTATTACATAATTTTAGTTGCTACTAAGTTTGTTTGATCCAGTTTATTGATGCTAACTTTGTAATGTATTTTCTCTACCAATACCTGAGAATATATTGATGTTAGAGGATCTTAGTATATTTTCTTGAGTCACTCTAAGTTGTTTAATTGTATACAATTTTCAAAGAAAGTTAATACAAAGATGAACTGTCCTCATATCTATTCTTGCTAAATCTTGTCTCCACTTTTATTACCTAGTTATTTTGAATTTGTATGAGGAAAGCTTGTTCAATTGAATCCAATTAAATCAAGTTGTATGTCAATTCACTATTGCCTTTAATTCAATAAATTAAGTAAATGCTTTAGTGAGGTTGATAGGGTTTCCATGGTAATAGGAAGGATGTCTGTAAGAATGATTTTCAATGAGGATTGCTAATAGTATTGATTGTAATATGGTCAATTGAGATCTAGAAATTGAATGAACTCTAAATCCCAATGGATGAGGCACTGGTCTGTTAACTCAGTCTGCAAATGGAGAAATCATGAACAAGCATCAAGCTTTAAATAAAAATCAATTTTACTTTATTTTTTGAAGAATGTCAATGTTGGTCAGCACTTTTTTGCATTTAATCCCTATGTTTTAGTTAGCTGCTATTGCCCAAAATTATTTGTAAGTCTAAGAAGAATTGTGACCAAATCTACTATAAGGGATATGCATCATTGTGAATTGTCATGGAATAAATAAAATATGTGTGAATTATCAACTTGAAAATATTTCATCCCTTAGGTGCACCCACCTTGGTTTTGTAGAGCCTAAAGAGTAGAAAATCTCTTATGATTTTGTTGAAGTTAGGTCCAAATTTGAAGAACAATTGACTGTTTATGGGATGTATCTAGTCCTTGGGTTATTTTTATCTTTATTATCTTGGTATTAATTATTTTGTTACTTAATATTTGAAAAACACTAACACACAGAAGACCTGATATTGCATTAGCAGTTCATATGGTAGAAAGATTTTCTGCTAATCCAAAGAAAAATCATATGATGGAAATCAAATGAATTATGAGGTATCTAAAAGGTACTAAAGATTATGGTTCATGGTATAAGAAAGGAGGCAACTTTGAATTAAAAGCCTTTACTAATGGTGATTGGGAGGGTATCGATGACTAGGAAAAGCACTAGTGGTGGAGCATTCTTTCTTGGAAAGAAGCTAGTGTCTTGGACAAGAAAGAAACAAAATTGCATCTCTCAGTCTACATCAAAAGCTGAATATGTTGTAGTAGCAAATAATTGTTCCAACATCATTTGGTTCAAATATCTATTGCCAGGTATGAAGGAAGAGATCAAGGATCTATTAGTTATCTTCTATGATAACACCAGTGTAATTAACATATCCAAGAATCTAGTGATGCATACTAAGACAAAGTACATTACAATGAAGTATCATTTTCTGATAGAAATACTTCAAGACAAAGAGGTGAGATTGGAATATGTCAACACAAAAGAACAAATTGTAGAGATATTCACCAAGCCATTACCTAAGGATCTATTTTTGTATTTGAGAGGTAAGCTAGGGGTCATTCCCCTATCTAAAGTTCACTAAACAAAGATTAGTGATGCATCAATCATGCATTTGAAGATCAGTCAAGTTGATGTAATACTATCAAAGTAGATTGCATATGAATTAGTACATCTAGTACATGGAAAATCCATTAAATGTTGTCTTTGGCATGAGATGTCAAAGAGGGAGAGTTTTCTATCATTTATATCATATTTTGTAGTAGCAAGTTCATATCAAAGATAGTTTGATGTCATATCAGTGATCAACAAGTTAGAGGGAGAGATTGTATTCATGGTAAATCATTCTAGAGGGAGAGATTGATGTCAAAGGGAGTTCTTACTGATGGAGGGAGTTCTCATGGATGAGAATCAGAGTGAAACTAAGGATATTATCCTTATTCTATTTTTTTCTAAAATCTCTTTATATTATGACATGTGTTTCCATCAATGCCAAAGAGGGAGATTATTGAAAACAATTATTCAATCGTATGTTGTCTTTGATGTTACACAAAATTTTAAGCCTTTTTCGAGTAGCCAGTGATAGCTAATCTCACTCACCATCAAAGGTAGTTCCATTTATATGTCGAGTGTTTAGTTATAATAAAGTTCAAAGATAGTATTGATTGAGCTCATTCAGTCAATGAAGTGAAGTTTTTATTGACTGAGTTTAGTTAGTTATCAAAGGGAAGACATCATGAAGTTAGTATTGACCGAGTTGGGTTGGTTAACATTAGAACTTCTATGTTAATCAAGTACTCAATTATGTATTAGCCGAATGTCAGCATATTAAGTTTGATAAATTTATAGGTTAATAAAAGCTAACTGAAGGGATGAAAAATATTTAATTAAAAGAATATTCAAACTAACTTGACAAGGTGAATCATATATATGAAAGGTCAAGTTGAGGATTGAAGTGTGGAATTGAAGAAGATAAAACAAGGAAGCAAATTTGAAGGATATCTATAAAGGGTAGAGTATTTGAGTTGACCAAGCTGCAAAGAACATTCTGATCAATAAGGATCAAGTAATCAAGCTAGAACTAGGATCTAAATCAGAAAAGTTAGTTGCATCAAAAATCAAGCCAATTCATTGTTACTCTCTAATAATTGTAGTAGTGAATCAAATCTCCTAACAGAGTTAACCTAACAACTATTCAACAAATCCTCTAACAAGGTGGAATTTCTAGATTGAAGCATCTAAAGACCTCTAACAAGGCCACTCTTAATAGGGTGAATTAAATCCTCTAATAGGGTTACACCTAAAAAAAAAAATTGTAACCTTTAATAGGCTTGGCTCCTAACAGGGCTCACTTTAGAAGAGTGAAAAATAGTAACTAGTTGCAATTGGTGGTTTTCCCAAATTGGGTTTCCACATTAAATCTTAGTGTCTCTTGTGTTCATATTATTTCCTTTATGTTTTTACAACTAATTTAATAAAGTCTAATCACATTAATATCTTAATATCTAATTATCTCTATGTTAATCAAGTGACAGTAATATATTTATTGTTAATCAAGTTATGGAAGAGTAATCAATGTTAACCAAGATACAATAGGATTTGGTTTTATATTGTGTTGACATCTTAAAAGGACTTGGATTTTTTTTTGTAGTAGTCAATTCACCCCTCCCCTCTTAGTTACTCCTTTCCATTTCCAACAGTTATTTCTTTTGGCATGAATTTTGAACCAACCATATTTACGCAGGAAGAGATGAGGGTCGGGTAGCAAAGGGTATTATAGAACCACATGGGGGGCATATTTCGAAGATGTGATCAATGGAGCATCTTTCCAGTAGGAACCCATCATTTTAAGATGTGATTCAAGATGAATTAAGAGTTTCATTCTATGTTTTGAAATGGATTCATATACGCATAGACATATCAAAATTAAAATGGGGTGCCATGACCCTTTCCTCTATTCAAATTGCTCACTAGAATTTTTGCAAAGTATGATAAATGTGGATACATAACATAGAAAAGCATCACATGTGCTTCCAAGAATAACTGAACATAGAACCTTCTACCCATCTCCTCATGAAAACCTAGAGAATCAAGTGTAATATTTAAATGTTGTCTACTTTGTTTACTACACTAGTTGTGCCTTCCTTGGCTGATTTGTCAAATTCCTATTTTGTTGTTTGTGAAATTGGTAGTATAATTTATATAGAACTAGCTAAGTAGTGAACCATAGTTATTGAATCACTTTACTGATCCACTCATAGAATACACAAATTTTAAATGGTCATCTCAATTCAATTTGGATGTCAACACCAAAAGGAACAAAGGGGTGTCATTTTGCATAAAGATTTTATTGGGAACTATTATAGGGTTTTTATCCCACATTTTTTATGGGAGTGAAGATTAGCACCTTTTTATATAGAAACATAGAAAATGAAATTATCTAAAAGCTCCTGGATTTTAAGACACAAATTTCTGTCACCTAGGGTGTGTAGGTTGTCAGTTCTATTGACATTTAGTCAAGTTTGTTATTAGTGATAACACTTATTCAGATTTTGTATGGCTACCAAGCTCATTAAATAGTCTATAGTGTTTTCCATGTAATTCAGTAGCCACCAAGCTTTACAATTCCTACTGAGCATTCCAGTGGTTACCAAGTGAATTCAGTTAGTGTGAAGTCTAGTAGTTCAAACTGAGCAGTTTAGTGGTTACCAAACTTTGCAGTTTCTACTAAGCTAGTAGTTCATGTGAAGTGAAGTTAGAGTTAACCAAGCTATGTGATGATTAGTGTTTACCAAGTGTAGTCATGGTAAATGAGTAATTCAGTTTCTAGCAAGTTACATAGTATCTACCGAGTCACCAATGCAGACCAAGTTTGAGACTACTCTAAGATGATTAGTATGGAGTGAGCTTCTACTTCTACTAAATGTATGAAAATGCTAAGTAGTGATAGTGGATGCCATGTATCAGAACTTCACCAAGTCAGTCTTTAGAACCTGAGTGCTCATTTGGGCTAACTTTGTAATATTGGTGTTAATTTGTATATTGGCTGACTTTGTAATTATTTAAATTGTATTGATATATATATTTAATTTATTGTATCATATCCTAGTGTGGAATAATGTGAAAATAATGTGTAATAGAAGCATTTGATTGTGAATCAGTGATAGACAAAGTGTATTGTAAGGCCATATCATCGAAGGAGTAGCAGAGCTATATCTATCACATAAAGGTGATCAGTACTTCAAAAAATCTCTATCAGCAAATCAATTGTAAGTCAAAGATCTATTGTTTCATCCAAATAGGTGAACTAGTCTAAATCCTCAAGCAAGGTAGACTTAATAGTCTTTTGTCAAATCTCTTCACTGAGTGCATACTTAATTGTGTGTTTGTAAAACCTCTAACAAGGTGGACCTAGCAGTCCTAATTGCTCCTAACAAGGTAGATCATTGGAAGTGATCATTATAAGCCTTAACAGGCCAACTTTATGCTGCAATATCAATTTTTTGTGGCTATCATCCCCACCACAGTTTTACTTTCTATTTGGAAGGCATCTGGATCACCAAATTTTTGTGTTCAAGTTTTATGAATGTTTTATGTTTTATGTTTTTAGTTTCTCATGTATGCAGTTAGATCTAATTAAATGGTCATTGGATAATTACAATTAAGATCTGAAATTAGTAAAGTTTTAAGGCTATTGATTCACCCCTCCCCTCTCAATAACCTAGCATAGTCTTAAATATTTCCAACAATTAGTATCAGAGCATTGTGGTTCTCAAGATAAAGCTTGAAAACTTGAGCAAAGATCAAGGACAATAGAGATCTTCAAACTTGATAAAGCAATTGACAATGAAAAACTAGATCTAGAGATGACCATTGCACAACTCAAGAAAGCTAAGGAGCAACTTTCCCAATCCTTAAAAAGAAGGAAGCAGCTTGCAAATCAAATGAATGATCATTAGTACATTGAAGAAAATATTGAAGACCTTTCCTTTCAACTAGATAACATCAGAAAGAAAATGAGGTAGCAATGGATTCCTAAATCCACTAAGGAAGCTAGTCCAAGCAAATGATGGTCATGTCACTCAGGAAGTTGGTGACTCCACCATTTCCAACTAAGTTCTTAAGGAAGAACTGGAACTGTGTTACCATGATCACATCTAAATAGTTCCAAAATTGAAAGGAAGAAAGGATCCAAATCAATATTCAAGATACAAAAGGATCACTAAATATTAGTGTTTTTATCATCAAGTTACCTCATCTACCAAGCAAGGTCAGGAGTAACTAGTCACACATGTTTGGTTATCGAGTTATGAAGCATTCACTGAGCCATCCGAGAAGATAGTGGATGATAGCCTATTGTGCATAATGATGTCATCATAGCTACCTTTGTACTAAGCATTAATGGAAAATTCTTAACAAAAAGTAGGAAACTAAAATTATTTTCACCAAAAATTATAAGTGTTATTGCGATCAAGCAAATGTCAAAGTGATCAAGCAACTTTAAGAAAAATTTGCAGTAAAGTTTTTCAAAATATTTCCATAATCTACTAAGTAGCCATGGCAGCATTAAGAGAAAGCTTGGAGACAATTGAGACTATTATTAACTTTAAAATACTGCATTAGTAGCATAATTTGTATATTGTACACATCTCAAGCTGGGGAAGCCTTTCAGAGTATTTTTTAAAAATTTGGTAGTCCAAGGCCAAAACCACTAAAACCCTAGGTCGGGTGGAGTTATAAAAGAAAACCCTAGCTGAGTGGGATGGCAAAGGTATGAATATTAGTAGTGTAACTAATGTAGAACTAAAATTTGGCATACATGTGATAGCTCACAAGATCTGCAGTTCTAGTCATCTAAATAGTATGTCGTGTAAAGTAGTAGACTTGGCATTCAAGGTTGTGAAGAAAAATCTGTCATATGATCTTGTAGATTTGTTGTTGAGGTAGTTTAATAAAAACATGGAAAGTATAAGGACTTCCAAGAACAAACCTTTCAAATTTGTTTCTTTGTTGACATGTTTATTTTTCTATGTTCAAAATTTTTTCCCTTCAAAAGGCACGGTAGTATGGAGAAAGGATTTGCCAGTTCTATATTAGATTAACGAGTATATTGTAGAAATGGGTGAGAATTTTGTTAGCATAGCGGATAATTACTTTGATGTCTTCAAGGAGAAAATGAATAATAGATTCAGGATACCCCAAAAATTGGTCAAAGATTACAAAGATGTTGTTTGCTTCATGGTAGATAGTGAAAAAGTCTATATTTAGGCCGTGAAACCCATATTTGTATGGGTAAAACCTCTTCCCTATGAGGTGTATATAGATGAAGCAAAGGACATTATTGAAGCCTTGATAAATAAACCTATTGATCCAAAGGCACCACACTTTGGAATATAATATGAGGCCAAGGCAATGATAGAGGTTGAAATCGAGCTTCCATAGGTGGTTAACAAAGGCAAGAGGAGAATAGCAAAACTCAAAACTAGCAAACCTCTTATGTTGACCAAGGGTAAGGGAGAAGATGATGATGAAGTAGAGGATAAAGAGGAGTCAGAAAAGGAAGAAGATCTAGTGAAGAAAAAAGGTGGGGTGACCATCACCAAGCCACGCAAGCCATCCACTACAGTCTTCACCAAGAGATCTAGGAAGAAAGGCAGTGAAGTTGCATTTAGCAAGCCTCCTCCCACCTTCCAAGAAAAATTAAAATAATTGAAAGAAGGTGTAGGCATAACTAAATTAAAATCAATAAAGTATGAAACTAGGATAGAGGATGAGAAGAAATAGGTTGAAGAATTGATGCTAACCAAGATGGGAAAATGGAAGTATTCCCCTAATCAGATAGCCTCTCAAATCTCTAATGAATTATTAGAGAAATTAAATCCAAGATGGAACTTAGCTATGCAAATAGAAAAAGATATATATGCACAAACCTTGAGGTAGTTGCTACCAAGAATCACAGATGTTGAGCTAAAAGAGTCCTTGAAGAAAAATGAAGATAAGATGACTCTTAGATTTAATACTTGTTTAATTCTATTAAAGGATATAGAGTATGTAGTTAAGAATGCCACCGGTGTGTGGAAGAATTTTTATCACTTGCATAAACAAAGTGACTTCCCAATAGAAGTCAAGGATGATGACAGTAATCATGAGGAAGAAGAAACATACTCTAAGAAAACACATTTTGACAATGAAGAAGTTGAAGAAGATAAACAGGAAGAAGCTACCAAGGAAGACAAAGAAGATGATGAGGAGACTGATTCTATGAAGATAGTTGCCTCACTTCCTAACTTTCCAAGCAAATCAGGAACTACATCAAGTTTGGAGATAGCTTCAACAAGTTTGATTGTGACCACAATAGATACATCAAATGTCCAATCACTCTCAGCTCCCTCACAGCTCAACACATCACTAATAGAAGTGTCTACCACTTCATCTATCAAGCTAGAGCCTCCCTCTTCTTCAGCTCATGAGTCAAAATCATCAGCAATGAGTATAGTATGTTTTATAATTTTGTGTTCTTCAGCAGTAAGTACTTCAACTTTGAGTTCTACAATTTTGGATTCTATAGTTTTTTCTTCTACAATTTTGGATACTTATGTAAGTACTTTATTTTTGGATTCAATAAGCATTCCAGTTAGTATTCCATTTTTTGGGACTATATCAATTTTCACTACTAGTCCTACTATATCTACAATTATTTCCATTCCATATTCTAAGGCATTAAGTATAAGGATAGTTGAGCCTAAGGCTCAACCAAGTACAAGATTTTTGAGTGGAAAGGAGATAGAGGAGGATATAAACCTAGATGAGGATATTGAGATTCTCAAATGGGATTATTATTGCCACTATAGATCAAATGCATATAGTTGGTCAACTTCTTCAAAAGAAGGCAAAGCAGAAGAAACTGAGAGAGGAAAGAGACAAAGAATATAAAATCATTGAATATGCCAAGAATATTTTGACTAAGGCATTAGGTGTTGAAATTGATACTTCTCAACACATTCTATTTCAATTGGAAGAGACATTCTAGAAGTTTAATGAGGACTCTAGTGGTCAAGAAAAATTGGTTGAGAAAGTAGAGAAGAAATTTGATAATAAAGTTCTTTGAGAACATTGCTCAACAAATTTCTATTCAGCAAGTGGAGCTTTCCTCAATTTTGACCAATCTTGAAACTTCTTGCACAAATGTAACATCACTTTTTGGAAAGTTATGTAATGTTATTGAGTTCACAAAGGAAATAAAGAGCAAACTGATAAAGATTGATGAAGATCTAAAGGCTAGTGTACAACAGTTACAACTTGACTCTAGTTCAAGCTCTGCACATCATATGAAAAATAGATTCTTGTTAGATATGTAGGCAAAGTTATTGAGAGAAGAAGCAACAATCCAATCTTAATTGATAGACATTCAAAATATGATTCTTTCCATCATGGCTACAATTTAGAAGCATATTGCTTATTCCAAAATATTGATCCATGCAAATAACTTCTCCATAGTAGATTACATGATAGAACTCTCTACAGAAGTCCAAATTTCCCTACATGCATGCAAAGTTTCGCAAGAAAACTAGGATAAGACTATAGCACTTATTCTCAAGATACATTTAGATTTTCTTTCTTATATTGGTTTCTCTATGTAAATAAGTTTTCCATAAATCTTTGGCATTATTGTCAAAGAGGGGGAGAAACAGTATGTATATATGGGGAGAGACACTTAGTATGTTATATATGGGATAGACAATAAAAGGAAGATTTCCATGTATAATGAGAGATACTTTTTATACTATGTATATTATATGGGGGAGAATCATGCAAAGGAACAAAAGTGTATAGCAAATAATTTTCAAATATAGTATACTCTATATACTTATAAAGACAAATTTTGAAAAATCTCAAAAAAAATAGTATACGATACTAAGCTAGTATCACACTATGATGTCTATAAGTTTTGGTTGATAAGTGTTTTTGTCACTAATGCCAAAGGGGGAGATTGTTGACATTATATCAAGTTTTTTATTAATGACAACACTTATTTAGTAATATATGGCTATTGAGCTCATTGAATAGTCTACAGTGTTTGCCATGTAATTCAGTAGCCACCAAGCTTTACTATTCTTACCAAGCATTCTAGTGGTTACCAAGTGAATTTAGTTAGAGTGAAGTCTAGCAATTCAACCCGAGTAGTTTAGAGGTTACCAAGCTTTGCAGTTTCTACCAAGCTAGCAGTTCATGTGAAGTGAAGCTAGAGTTACCTGAGCTATGTGATGATTAGTGTTTACCGAGTGCATTCATGGTAAGAGAGTAATTTAGTTTCTACCAAGTTACATAATATCTATCGAGTCACCAGCGTAGACCAAGTTTGAGATTACTCTGAGATGATTAGTATGGATTGAGCTTCTACTTCTACTAAATGCATGATGATGCTAAGTAGTGATAGTGGATGTCATGTATCTGGAAATCACCAAGTTAATCTTCAAAACCTGAGTGTCTTCATTTGGGATGACTTTGTAATATTGGTGTTAATTTGTATATTGGTTACCTTTGTAATTATGTAAATTTTGTGTGTGTTTGTGTCTATGTGTGTGTGTGTGTAATGTATTGTATCATATCCAAGTGTGGGATAATGTGAAAATAATGTGTAATAGAAGCATTTGATTGTGAATCAATAGCAAAAAAAGTGTATTGTAAGGCCATATCAGCAAAGCAGCAGCAAAGCCATATCTATCACATAATAATCTTGTCTCCTATTTGTGAGTCATGCAACTTTGTAATGTGTGTACAAAGAACCCAGATCTTAGGTGTAATTGTTTTTGAGTTGTATGCCATTTTATATTCTTCTATTTATTCAATTAATGAAGTAAATACTTAGTGTTTTTAATAGAATTGTGGAGTTCATGGAAGGATTTTTATGAATAGAAGGTTCATAGTGAAATATGATGTCTCATTTACAAATTAAATGTATAGATCAAAAGGATCATGGTGTATGTTTTGGCCTATATAACACCTAATGGATAGTATATTGATCATAGCTATAAGATTTACATGTTTCTTATTGTTTGGTTCATGGATCTTGCTAAAATATTTAATCAAAAGTCTATTTCCCTTTTTGTTTAAGAGATGAAAGGATAACTCTCACTTAGCTTGTGAATGCATTGGTTTTGTAATTACCTACTGCATACCATTATTATTACATCAGTATAGAAGAATTTAGGATTTTTATCTTTTTTATTTAGATTCAAATTTGTATTTTAGCACTAGTCATATGGATGAATCTATGGCTTACCTACCTAGGTTTTGTAGAGCTTAAAGTGAAGGAGTATAGCCTTATAGTTTTCCTTGGTTCTATTCAATGTGCATCCATCATAGGATTTATTTTCCCTTATATGTATTTTGTTTCAACTTACATGGTTACTTAAACATTATTACATCAAGAGCCAACAAAATTGTGACTTAGTTGGGGATAGGGTTGAAAAAAGCCTTATGAAATGCTAGATTCTCTGGTATAAATTGTGCATATTCATTCATGTATTTCAAATTTATTTTTCCCATCCTACTCACAAACCAAATGGAGACTCTACTAGGGACTTCTATTGGATTTTATTAGTAGAGAAACCTTGAGAATATAAAATAAATTCAATACAATAGGAAGAAAGGAATAAAATATTTTGCTATAGTAGTAAGGTCTTGATGTGTTTTCCATCTCCTTGCTATAAAATTATGTCTCCTAGTATTTCTTTATTCATTTACCATAGTAGCTTTAAGAATTGTATGCAAATTGCATGGTCAAAATTAAATTGATCATTATGTTAGAAACAATAGTTCACCAAGATAACTGGGGGGGGTTTGGGGGGTGAATCAATTGTCCAATTAAAATAATTATTAACCTTAAATAATCTTAACCATTCAATCAAAGTAAACAACAACCATACCAAGATGCGCATACATAATTACACCAAATTTGTTAACTAGGGAAACCCTTAATTAGATGGAAAACCCCAGTGGGAATGATGCCCGCAAATGATGTACTAATATAAATATTCCTTGTTAGAGGATGGACCCTGTTAGGAGTCTATTATAGCATTTAGTACATATGAGTCCTAGTTAGGAGACTTTGAATCCCTGTTAGGAGATTCTAACCCTATTAGGAGTTGTGCCATTTGTAGAAGGCAGAAGGACCCACTATCCAAATAGCTTCTCAGGCAAGATAATTGAACTCATTATCCAGCTGATCTCTCAATTATTCCTTGTAAAATCATTGTTTATACTATACTTAAACCTCTTTCCTATAAAATGGACCAATCATTGTCAGGCCTTGTAGATTAGGTCATGAAACTTGGATCCAATTATCAAACCTTAGATCGTACAATAAAACCTTAGCAATGAAGTTTTCTTCACCTTCGCTTTTCTCTACATATCTTCACATTTCACTCTTTGTGCTTCTTGCAATCATTCCTACATTTTCATACATGATAAAGGAAAGTGTCCTTCCTTTATACCAAATCCATAAAACAATTCCCTAAGTGGGCTATTACACCTTCTCAATTACACTTAGCGATAACATTGATCTTTTTCCTTATAACTTGAATAACTTTTTGTATGTGTGACATTATTATGAGCAAGCTTAGCTATGTCATCTCTAGAATGTTTTCTTCACATCTTTAACTTTGGCTTCTCTAAATATCAATTCTGCTAAGAGATATAACAATTTTATTAGAACATGCTTCTATAAACTCTATCTCAGAATAGTCTTCACTGGAACTTGCATAACTTCTTCGAAACTTAATATCTTATGCTCTTGAGGTTAGCTACATATACTAGACACTTAGTAGAATCTCCCTTTAACCTTTCTTAGTGAAAATTCTCAACAATCTATCTATACCAACTTGATCTTTATCACTATTCTTTTGTCAAATACCATAGAAAACTATTATGTTGACATCAATGAAAAACATAGTCATGAATGTAACATATTGTCATGATAATGATCTAATCATGTTTCTATATAACTCCCACACAGAAGTATCATCAGCATTCATGCTTCCAACAATCTCAGCCTTTAGCATTGACATCTAGTTCCAAAAATACCAACATTAAAAGATTGTTATCATTTCTTTTCAAATATTTTTCATCAATCATTCTCCTCCATTGATATGACTCAATGTGCTCTATGTCAGTTGTAATCTCTCACTTCAATATACTCTATATCAAATTGGTTTTCATGTTGTAATGTCTCCCCCATTGACATCAATGTCAAAGGTTCCAACAACCATCAATCTCTACAAAAATTGTCTCTAACTTGCTCAAGTGTCCAAAGATACTATTCAAAATAATATCCAACAAGAGTCCTAGATGACTGTTTCCATCAAAGATACTCCCCCATACAAGAAGCATCAATATTCAGTCCAAACAAATAATAGTGCTCTATTACACTAGACTAATGCACTCTTGCATCATCTACTTTGATGTAGGAAGGAGCAAAGCCCCTAGCATACCTTTAAAATACTCAAAAGTCTCTTTGGGAAGTGGCTTGGTGAAAATATCTACAATCTACTCTTTGGTGCTTACATACTCCATTGTAATTTTCTTTTCTGCAACTTTATCTCTCAACATGTGATATTTGATAGAAATGTACTTAGTCTTAGAATGCAACACTAGATTCTTAGACATATTCACTATGCTTGTGTTATCACAATGTATGATAATAGGTTCACTAAATTATATCCTTATATCCTTCAGCATCTACTTCATTCAAAGAACTTGATTACAATTGTTTGCTACTACAACATTTTTTGCTTCTATTTTAATTTGTGAGGTACAACCCTGCTTCTTGCCTAACCAAGAAACCAATCTTCCTCTAATAAAGAAGGCTCCACCACTAGTGCTCTTTCTATCATCCATATTGCCTGCCCAATCAGCATCAGTATAAGAATATAAAGTGAAATCATTAGATTTTTTATACCACAATTCGAACTCTAGTGTTCCTTTAAGGTATTTAAATATCATTTTGACTACTACATAATGTGCTTCTCTAGGATTATCTTGAAATCTTGCAACAATTCCAACTACATTTTCTATATTCAATCTTGTGTGAGTCAGATATTGCAACCCTACAATCATAGATTTGTACTTCTTCTGCTCAATAGTAGGTGTTCCAACTAGTTTACATGTTTCCAAACCAAACCTTTTTAGTAGATCTTTCAAATAATTAGTCTAAGAAATAAAGCTTCCTTCTTTTTCCTACACAATCTATAATCCTAGGAAGTATTTCATTTCTCATATCATGCTCATTTCAAATTCCTTCATTATTTCTACAAACTTGTCACTTTCATCATCACTTCATCCAATTATGATATCATCAAAAAATAGTACCAAAATCATCAATCCATCATCTATTTCTTTCTAATATAGATTATTTTCTGCCATACCTTTTCTAAATCTAAGCTTTGTCAAATGCTTGTCCAACCTTCCATACCAAGTTTTAGGTGCTTGCTTTAAGCCATACAATTCTTTCTTCAATTTGCACACTATGTCCTTGTCATTTGTTAAAGGAAAACCTTTAGGCTATTCTATGTATACCTCTTCTTCAAGTTCTCCATTCAAAAATGTTGACTTGATATCTATTTGATACACTTTGAATTTCTTATGTGCTACATAGGCTAAGAATAACCTTACTGCTTCTATTCTTGCCACAAGACCATAGGCTTCATCATAGTCTATTCCATCTTACTATGAATAGCCTTTACATACCAATCTTTCTTTGTTCCTTACAAAATCACCTTGTGCATTCATCTTGTTCTTGAATACCCATTTTATTCCTATTACATTCTTGTTTATTGGTCTAGGGACATATTCTCATGTCTCATTCTTTACTATCTAATCCAATCTTCTTTCATAGCTTGCTTCCAATAGTCATCTTTACATGCTTCATTTGCATTTTTTCGTTCAACTTGAGATATCAAACATAGTTCTTCATTGATTTTGCTTCTTTTCATCACACCTTTATCTCTACTTCCAATGATCTACTCTAGTGGATGATTCTTTGTCATACTTTTAGCTCTATTGAAGGTTCTGAGCTTTGTTCATTCTTTTTCTCTCCTTCATTATGCAAATCATTGTTACTCTCAAAGAATACTTCATCATTCCTTGGTTTAGTAACAACATTCTTATCATCAGAATTGTAATCAACTACTCTTTCTTGTATCTTGAATTTCTCATCAACTCTTAAATTTTTACTTTCTACAATAGTCTTAGTTCTCATATTATAACATCTATAGGCTTTTCTTTTCAATGAATAACCAAGAAGCATACCTTCATCACTTCTATCATCAAACTTACCAATGTCATCATATCTTTTGATGTAACATTTTCTACCAAAAATCTAGAAATATTTAACTGTAGGTGAGTGACCAAACCATAGTTCATAAGGGGTCTTGTTTGTGTCTTTCCTACATTGCACTTTGTTCATAGTGTAGACTTTTGTATTCACAGTTTCTCTCCAAAACATCTTGGATACATCATTCTTAGTTAACATAGCTCTTGTTGCTTCTGTTACTGACTTGTTTCTTCTCTTTGCAATGCCATTTTGTTTAGGCTTCATGGAGTTGATATCTATCTTTTGATTCCATTAGCTTTACAAAATATGTTAAACTCATTTGAAGTAAACTCTCCTCCTCTATCTGATCTTAAATATTTAATCTTCATACTTAATTCATTCTCAACTCAATTCTTGAATATCTTGAACTTATCAAATGCCTTAGATTTTTATTTAAGAAATGCAACCCACATCATTTTAGAAATGTCATCAACTATAATCATGAAATAACTTTCAAAATAGAATCTTTTAGTCTTTATAGGACCACTAAGATCTATATGTACAATCTCCAACTTTTCTATTGTAGAAAACTTCTTGTTGGGAAAAGAAGTTCTGGTATGCTTTTCCAATACACACTCCTTGCAAATTGTGTTAGTAGGATTAACAATCTTAGGCAAATCTCTAACCGCAAACATACTACTAGTTTTCACAATATTGTCAAAGTTTATATGAAAAATCTATTATGTCATAACCAACTCTCATCTACCTTAGCAACCAAACATGTCATTTTAGTTTGATTCAACTAAAATACATTACCTCTAGATCTAGTTCATGTTCCAATTACCTTTCCATCTTTGTCTCTGATCGTGCATGTCTTCTCTATGAAATGTAAATGATAACCTTTATCTACTAGTTTTCCAACACTCAAAAGATTGTGTTTCAAACCATCAACAAAATATACATCCTTAGTGTTAGCCTTGTATACACTAATCTAATATGCTAAAAACACTAATTTAATGAAAACAAAAGCATTTACACATTAAACTACTATAACATATAAAAGAGACTAAGACAAGCCCTCAATTGAGAATATGAACCATTAAGAGGTTCTCTCAATGAGGCCTTTCTTGTTTTGGGGATGAGTCTATTTGATAGATTTAGGATGTATGCTCAAGGTACTCAAGCTAGCTTCAATGGATTCTTGGAATTTGGGTGTGGATGTATGCAAAAGCTATGGAGTTTTTTCTCAAAATGGCATGGTAACTTTAGCTTAAGGATTGTGTTAAAATGGCTTGGGAGGGGATTCAATTTATAGGCTAAGGGCTTGAGGGTTTGAGGGCTAAGATGTAAGGATGGAGAAAAGCTCATGGAGAGCTCAGATTGCATGAGAGGAGAACACATGGATTGTGCTTCCTTACAGCCAATTAGGGAGTGACACATGTCACAAGGTGAGAGGATGGAGGAAAGGGCAAGGATGAGTCAACAAAAGAGGCTCAAGGGATAATATCTTCATAAAGACCCTTCATAATGGTTTGTAAGAGTAATGAATGGGTTTGTAAGAGTATTTTATGGCTTTGTAAGAGCATTTATGGCTTGGTGGTTGGGATATTTTGAGAGAAGACTTTGGCTTGGCTTAGGAAAGTCTTAAGCTTGTTTAGGATTGTGCAAATGATTAAGGGTAGGATTAGAGATGGTTTAGGATTAGATTAGGGATGTTAGAGATGGGAAAGTGAATGGAATTTAATGAGGGTGAGAGAGTTAGTGGCTAAGCTTGGTTAGTATGGGTGGATGGGGTGGATTAGGCTAAATGGAGGATTAGAGATAGGCTTAGGATAAGGATGAAGACCTTCTAGAAGAGTCTAGAACTTCCTAGGATGAGGATAAATAAAGTTTATTTATCTTAAAGGTTTGGGTTGAGGAGATATTCATTAAAACATTTTTAATAAATATGAGGATTAATATTTAATCTTAATTAAATATTTTGAGTTGGGATTAGGGGTAGGAAATGATGGGATTAGCCTTTAATCAAAATTAAAGAAGGATTAGAAGATTTTGGAAGAGATTAGTGGTCTTAAGGAAATTGGCCAAGTTTTGGGCAAAAAATAAATTATTCATTTATTTTGGGATTTTTGGTCAATTTATTAATTAAATAATTAATAAATAAGGAAATAATGTTTAAATAAGATTTAAATTTTTTTGGGAGGGATTTCTTAATTAAATATTTTTAATTAAGATAAAGGGATTTAATGGCATAAAAATAAATTTATTTATTTATAAATGATGATGTCATCAGGGACTTTTTCAAAAAATAAAAATACATTATTTTCTAAAGGATTTTAGGTGTCTACATTTTGCCCCTCTTTGATGTGATGTCACAAGTGGCATGGCATCAAAGATAAAAAAAATAAGATGCCCAAGGCTAGAGCAAAAGAGGAGAAAATGGACTGCAAGATGCCCCCTCAAGAAGGCTGCGGGGAGAGAAAGCGAGGCTCGATGGTTTTTTGAAAAATACAAGAATTCGGGATGAGTAAGGAGACTCAGATTGGTAAAGAGAAGGGGCTGAATTAGCTCAAACTCTCACTACGGGAGAATGATAAAGGGAGAATCAGAGGCACAAGAGGAAACAAGCTTAAGACTTTAGGGAAGGTGGAGGATGAAGGAGCTGAGAGCTATAAAAAGGAATCCAAGATAGGGAGAAGGATGAGGGGATTATAAAGCTGATGCAATAGGATTTCAAAGAGTCAGATTGGTGGAAGATGGGTTTCAGAGATCCCTAGGACTAGGATTGTGGATCCCTAAAGCTAAGAGTGAAGATTGATTCAAAGAGCTACTGATGCATAAGCTAGGGTAGGAGAGACAGATGCTGGATATGGATGGGGGATAATGGAGATGAAGGGAATCCATTGAAGCTTTTTGAGTAGGGGGATACTTCAAAGAGAAGTACCACCATGTAGTTGAGCACTAGATTTTCTATAGGACTGTTGGTTAATTGCCAAGGTTACCAAAAACATCAAGGCCTTTTCACCAACTATCCAAACGACTGACGAACTAACTCAAAACAAACATGCAAAGATTTCCCTAGCATCACACATGAATCTTGAAAGAATCAGAGTGGAACCAACACTGGGTAACCCACAAGCAGAAAAGAAAAAAAAACAAAAGACTTGATCAAGACCTTGCACCCAGATTGCCCCATTCGCAGTATACCATAATATGGAAGATCGTGGCAACCTTGAGGAGGGAACAAAAAGATTGTTTGAAAAAGATACTTCAAGACCCAAAAGGGAAGATTCCAAATCAAAAGAAAGTGAAAATCCAAAAGAGAACCATTTGCCAATGAGATGGGTGGGATGAGGTACTAACAGACCAAGATCAGACATGAGGAAAGTTATATCCTACAAGGATCTATCGGAGAGCACCTAAGCTAATGGATCTGGATGAGTAATGCATCTGGCAAGCTGAACTAAGAAGGATAACACTTCGGTGATAGGAGATCTAGCTAAAGGATGCATTGGGATAGCTAACCAAGGGTTGTGCGATGTGTGCAAGATGTTGATCAAGGACACAAAAGATGGATAGATACAATGGTACTAAGCTAAAGAGGATGTACAAGCTAACAGACCCAGATATGTTACAAATGTACAAGGTTGTTCATGTTTTGGTTTTGTGAGATGGAAATTTTTTAGAGTGTGTTAGATGGATAGTTGTAGTTGAGAGGTAGATAGGTAGATGGTTTGCAAAAAGCTTAAGGAAAATGGGATTCTCTGTATACATGTGATAGGATACAAACTAGGATACAAGCTTTGGTATATAATACAAGCTGGAATATGGTACAAGCTTTGGACAAGATTTGGATATACAAGCTATGATACAAGGGATGATACAAGATTTACAAGCTGGGGTAAAAGATTTACAAGATGAGGTACAAGATTTACAAGTTGTATAGGAGGTATTTACAAGCTCCATTAGATTTTGGATATTTGGTCGGAACACCAAGGGAACAAGTAGGTGTTTTATTGGATTGTGAGTGGATGGATGAGGGAGAGGATAGTGATAGATAATGGATTAGTCTTAGTACACAATGTGCCTAAATTACCAAGTTTTCACCAAGGTACCTATCCAAGGTGCTTGAATTGCCAAGTTTTCACCATTGGATGCTTATTTCTCTTTACTATTTTTTTTGTTTTTTTTCAAAAGCTGGGTATACCAAGGATCTTCAAGCATAGAACTTCTTGAGATGAATGATGTTAGTAGGATCATTCAAGAGTTCTCCTTCCAGGGTAGATAGCTGATAGGCTTTGAAGCCAAAGGATGCAGTGACAACATAAGGACCAAGCCATGTAGGTTCAAACTTGTCTTTCTTTTCTCGATCGGCTTAGACTTTCATGTTTTCTTTGAGGACCATGTCACCCGGTTGAAAGTGTCGTAGAAGCACCTTCTTGTTGAAATTCCTTTTGAGACTAGTTTGATAGACTATGAGATGATCATAGGCTTGTTGTCGCTTCTCATCTAAGAGATCTAGTTGGGTGAGCTAAGCTACTCTATATTCTTCATCTGATATTTTTCCTCGCAAAGATATGTGCAAGGAGGGAAGTTCAACCTCTATAGGTAGTACCACTTTGGCACCATAAACTAGGGAGTATGGAGTTGTGCTTGCAGATGTACAAAAGGAGGTTTGATAGGCCCATAGGGCTAGATTTATTTGTAGGTGCCAATCACGGCCGGAATCATTGACAACTTTCTTTAGGATTTTGAGGAGGGTTTTGTTGGTTGCCTCTGCTTGGCTATTACCTTGTGGAAAATATGGGCTAGAAAAGTGGTGATGGATGTAGAGGGAAGTGCATAGTTCTTCCATGTTGATATTTTCAAAGTTACTTCTGTGGTTGGTGAAGATGGTGGATGGGATGCCAAAGTGACAAACAATGTGGTACAAGATGAACTTGGAGACCTGAACTCCTGTAGCTAAGACTAGGGGGACGGCTTCCACCCATTTAGTGAAATAGTATGTAGCTATTATTATCTATTTATGTCCATCAGATGAGAGAGGTGTGATAGTTCCAACTAGATCAAGGCCTCAACAAGCGAAGGCCAAGGTGGTGCAATGGGTTGTAGATCCTGTGCTAGAGCGTGCACAAGATTTGCATGCTACTAACATGGGAGACACTTTCTAACAAATTCACAAGAGTCTTCTTCAATGGTAGGCCAATAGTAGCCTTCACTAAGGATTTTTTGCACTAGGACAATACCATTAGTATGGGCACCACAAAGTCTAGAATGTACTTCTTTTAACACCATTGCGGCCTCATTTTCATCTAAACATCGAGAGAGAGTATCATGATAACCCCAACAATATAGGATATTGGCTATGATGACATAGCGGGAGGATTTTCGGATGAGGTTTTGGCATTGGGTTCGTGTGAGGTGAGGGGATATGATACCATCGTTAAGGTAAGCATGAATCTCATGGTACCAAGGGGATTGGGGACCAACCAAGATACAAACACGGTTTGAATCCTCATTCACATAGGCAGGTGTGAGGAGCTGCTCGACTAAAAACTCATATTGTGTAGCTACTTGGGGAATTTCCAAGAGCGAGCCGATTGTAGCCATAGTTTTTGCTACTTTGTTCTGCATTAGAGGCACTTGTGTAAACTAAAGCTTTGTAAAATGTTGGGTTAGCTGATCAACTAGCTCTTTGTAGGGTAATAGATTTTCATCTTTGGTTTGATATTCATTTAGGGCTTGCTTGATGATGAGTTGAGAATCGCCAAAGATTTGTAACTCAGTGATGTTCCATTCTACAGCTATCTTTAATCCTGTTATGAGAGCCTCATATTCAGCTATATTGTTGGTGCTAGGGAATTGTAGCTTGAAGGCTTTTGGAATGTAATCTCCTTGAGGTGTGACCAAGAATATTCCTGACCCTGATCCATGAGATGTGTGTGAGCCATCAAAATAAAGTTTCCATGGGGGTTATTCTTCAATTAGATAGATATGCTCATCTAGAAATTCTGTGATCAAAGGATATGTATCTACTAGAGGTGCATCAGCTAGGTGATCTGCTATAGCTTGCCCTTTGATTGCCTTTCTGTCCACATACTGGATGTCAAATTCGCTAAGGAGCATAACCCATTTGGCCAAATGGCCTGTAAGTGTTGTTCTGGAGAGCATATACTTGAGAGGGTCGATCTTGGAGACTAGTTGGATGGTATGACTTAACATGTAGTGGCAAAGCTTTTGAGTTGAGAAAACAACTACCAAACAAGCTTTTTCCATAGGAGTATAATTGAGTTCATAACCAACTAGGGTTCTACTAATGTAGTAGATGGCTCTTTCTCTGCCATAGTCATCGAGCTGTGCTAGAAGTGCCCCTAGAGTAGTAGACATTGCTGATATGTACAAGATCAAGGGATGACCAGGAACTGGTGGAACTAATATAGGGGGATTAGCGAGATACTACTTGAGCTGATCAAAGCTGCATTGACATAAAGAATCCCACTTGAAGTTCTCATCTTTCTTTAGTAGATGTGCAAATGGCGTACACTTATTTCCAAGCTGGGAGATAAAGCACCAAATGGATTGAAGTTTTCCCTGAAGAGTGCGAAGCTATCATAGTGTTTGGGGAGGAGGCATGTCTAAGATAGCCTTGACCTTCTTGGGGTCGATCTCTATACCTCCTTTAGAAACTATAAAGCCTAAAAGCTTGCCAGATGTGACCCCAAAGACACACTTCTTGGGATTCAGCATGAGATGATATGTGGCTAACCTATCAAAGACTTTCTCCATGTCAGCAAGATGATCCATAAAGGTATGAGATTTAACCAAGATATCATCCACATAATCCTCCAAAATGTTATTGATAAGATCATGGAAAATGGTTGTCATAGCTCTTTGATAGGTAGCCCCAGCATTCTTTAGGCCAAAAGGCATCATGTTGTAGCAAAAGGTTCCCCAAGGGGTAGTGAATGCTATCTTATGCTGATCTTCTACTGCAATCTTGATTTGATTATACCCAAAAAATCCATCCATGAGGGGTAGAATTTCATGTCCAGCTGTAAGATCTACAATCATATCTATGTTGGGCAAGGGAAAATCATCTTTTGGACAAGCTTTGTTAAGATCTCTAAAATTAGTGCAGATTCTGATGTCACCGAAAGGCTTAGTGACGGGGACCATGTTGGAGATCCACTCTAATTAGTCAATAGGTTGGATAACCTTAGCAGCTAACATTCTTTCTAATTCAGCTTTGACCAATAATGCCACCTTGGGGTGCATTTTTCTAAGCTTTTGTTTGACGGGCTTGATCTTTAGATCGACTACAAGATGATGAACTAAAAGCTTTGGATCAAGTCCTGGAATGTCTTGATATGACCATGCAAATCGGAAAATGTTCTCTCTTAAGATCTCAAAGAGGAGGTCAACTTGATCTTGTGATAGGGATGTAGTAATGTGAACAAGTCAGGGGATCTCTAAAGAACCAATGTTGACTTCTCTAGTATCCTAAATTAGAATAGAAGACACCTCTGGTCGATTATATTGAGGAGGCAATGTTAAATCCTCATGTTCTACTTGTGACTCTGGATTTTCTTACTGAGGGATTCTCTTCGCTACCTTAGCTAGTCTCAGATTCGCCTTAGTTCTAGTTTTGGGTGTATCAGAACTAGGTTGGGGATTTTCTCCAAAATATGCTTTTGGATCCAACTTGTAGATATATGCTAAGTCTAGCTTTGTTTGCTTGTGAGGTGTTTCAGCTCCCATGAATCTCAGAAGCACTTCCTTTGATGTGACCTCATCAATGTGTATGATGCTTGGTTGGTCCCAATCTATGAGTTGTGGATGGGCGAGTGGTAGGTCAATAAAATGGATGGATAGTTCTTGGAGAATAGAGTCTTCAAGGAAGATTTGGTCTAGGATATCATCGTAGGCTCTCTTTTCAACTTCCTCAGGAATGTCTTCAATTTTGACAAGGTCACAATAAATGTTCAAAAAAGCATGACCATCTGTATTGGTGCCCTCAATTGTGGGTATGCCAAAGCCAAGACCTAACTTCATTTTCCACTTGTGTGCTTCAATGGGGCACTGCATGCCTCTTTCTTCTGGTCCTAGACCACCACCTTAATAGTTCCATTTGTTAGTGATGAGCTTATGTTCTTGGGGATACTTATGGCTGAAGTGATCAAGGCATGCTTGATTTCTTGGAGGTGCATCCTTATGTAACCAATTGTTGATATCTAGAGTGAGCTCCTCATGAAGAGGGATTTTTGAGGATACAAAGGTTGTTGGGCCAAACTGTTTGTATTGAGGAGGTGGAATCTCCTTAGCTTTGTGATATGTCAGTCATCCATGGGCATGTGGATCAAGTGGGAGTGCCCCAACAACAAATGTGTCTGACAAACTATACTCTCCACAACCTTTGTTATTGATCTTGACAGTAGATAGGGTGGAGGTGAGGATGGTTTCTAGGTCATTACAAGTGTGAGATGAGCTGGTGATGACTGTGCCGATATCAATTCTAGGGAAATGGTTTGCATATGAAGCTTCAACCGCATTGCAGTAAGAAAAGGGTTATGGATCGACATGGATGGTTACCTCAGTGCCCTGATGCAAAAAGTTGATGCACTGATGGTAAGTGGATGGAACGGCTTTCATGGCATGAATCCATGAGTGATTGAGGAGGATGTTAAATGGTAGGTTTAGATCAATAACATGGCAGAGTGTTTCTTGGATGACTGGTCCAACCTTGATTGGCAGCAAAATAATTCCTTCTATGGTTCTTTCCAAGTTATCATAAGCTTTGATGGTGATAACCTCACTGATGATATCTGCCTCAGTATACCCAGCTTGTTTTATGAATTTTAGGGTACAAATATTCAAGGCTAATCCATTATCTATCATTACTCTTTTTACAAAAAAATTGGATACCATGATGGCTATGTGAAGCGGAAGGGTGCGATCTGGCTCGACCATGGGTATGTTGGTGGGTTTGAATGATACGGCACATGAGGATGAAATGTGTCCAACCAGACTATGAAAATTAGTAGTGTTGATATCTGAAGGGACATGGGATTCTATGAGAACACTATCAAGGATGTTCTTGTACACAGGACTAGTGCAGAGAAGGTCTAAAATGGAGATTTGGGCTGGCATGTTCCCAAGGTGTTCCAAGATATTGTATTGGCTTTTGGACAGAGCTGATGATACTGTTGGGGTTGATAGTGCTGATGGGACTGATGGGGCTGCAATGTTCAATCGTGCTCTACAAGTGTTGACTGCACACTCATTGTTTGGGCCTTGGATATTGATAACATTGACAGAAGGCTCTTTTTCAAATATACAACTGATAAGGCTACCATAGTCTATGTAGGATGAAGTGTGGTCATTGTTCTTCCCATGCTATTGGTTTGGCTTTTGGTTCTTGGTATTGTTGTTGTTGGTTTGGATAGGTGCTTTTCTAGGATTTTGGTTGTTGTGAGGAGGAAAAGCATTTTGATAGATCTGTAAGCCTGCATTGGGAGAGGTTTGGGCACCAACGGTGATTTCTTTTTGATCAATGGGGTCCTGCACATAATCTTTCAGTTTCATGCATCTGAGGGTGGTGTGACCTTTTACCCTATGAAATTTGCAGTACTCATTGTCTTTGTACCATGCAGTTTTGGATTGGCCTGGGTCAATTTGCTGGGTAGGAGGAAATTTGATGAGGTTTTCCTTAGTCAATTTCTCAAAAATGACATCCAATGGCTCACCAAGGGGTGTATAGTTTCTAGGTGTAGGTTGAAACTTAGGCTTTGGTCCTCCAGCTACATTAATGGAATTAGCTTGATTGCTAGACCCTTGAAAGTTGGGTCTTGGATTGTGACTTTGATAGCTTTGGTGATTCTGTTGTTGGTAGTTGATAGCTTGTTGATTGTTTGGTTGATACGGTGGGTTGGACTAATTTTGGGAAGGACCACCAATATTCACATGTCTCGTATCAATAACCCCATCTATTGCAACGTGCTTGTTTTTGTTCCAATACCTAGACTTGTCATTTGAATGTGTTTGATTTTGGTTGGATTCCTTGTAAATCTTGACCACACCATCTTTAATGAGTCCTTGCTCAAGGATCATTTGTTTCTCTTTGATATCTTTGTAGGTCTGCAAATAGTTCATGGTCATGTGGTGAGCCAAGCTAGGATGGGCATTATCAATAAACATTTTCACCAAATGGCATTCTTGTAAGGTGCAAGATATGCAGGTGGTAAGGGTTTGCCATCTTTGCAAATATTCAAGAAGGCTCTCTCCACCTTTTTGCTTAGTGTGGACAAGATCAACTACTGATAGTTCTATTTTGACAAGATGGGCATATTGAGCTACAAATGCCTCAGACAATTCAGCAAATTTTTTAATTGTGCCATATGGGATTCTATAAAACCATTCAAGAGTTGGTCCGGCCAAGATTTTGGGAAAGAGATGCAAGAGGAAGACATCATCGTATGCCACTTCTTTGCAGTGCATGTAAAATTCTTTGATATGTGTGATAAGGTCTCCTTTTCCTCTAAATTTGTCAAACTTGGGTATCTCAAAGTGTTTGGGAAATGGTGTCATGGTAATGGCTCTATCAAATGGGTAAGGACACACATTCTCAAACTTGAAGGTTTTTGGATCATTTCCCTCCTAGATGTTCTTCAAAGCTGTCTTCATGACTTCCCATTTAGAATTAATGGGTGATGGCTAGGGTGCCCGCAATGTAGGAGTGCCCTGAGGTAGGTATGTGCTAGATGGGGCAATGGAATATGGATGTCTTTGAGGGATTTGCTGATAGGGATTGTACATTGCTTGGGCAACTCAATGGTGGATGATGGGTGGCTGAGGTGGAGGTGGCACATATTGTTGCATGTGTTGTGAGGCTTGTTGGTGATATTGGATTTGAGGTTAGGATTGAGGAACATAAGCTAGCTATGGGATAAATGGATTGCTTTGTGGAGGTAAGGTATAATATGGTTGTGAAGCTTGGGGAAAGGATCGGGGAGCTTATGGAACTTGACTTTGGATTTGAGGAGTTTGACCAATATATGTGGGTTATGCCCCCATTTGGGAAGGTATCTACATGGCAAAAGAGACCAAGTAATTGGTGGTTGGTGGTGGTGGATTTCCTCCTAGAAGTGGCATAGAAAAATAGTTAGTAATAGGAGGTAATGGATTAGTTGGTGGTGGAGGTGGTGGAAATTGAAAGCTTGTAAATAGAGCTGATGGGGTTTGATAGCTTGGTGGCTAGATTTGAAAGCTTGGTAGAGTGGTGGCAGGAGCTTGGGTCACTTGAGAGCTTGGCAAAACATTGGTAGTAGCTTGTGGGGTTTGATGGCTTTGTGGAGTGAGGGCAGTAGCTTGTAGATTTGTGGCTAATGGCACTAAGCTTCAAGGACCTAGTGGAAATGATGGAATTCTACTCTAAGCTAAGGTAAACAAGCTGGGGGTGATGAAAGGTTGATTAATTGGCCCCGTGGGTGGCATCCCAGTTGTATATTGCTGAGGTTGGCCAAAGATGCTAGAACTGATTTGGGAGATGAGTGTATTTGGAAGGCTGGGTTGGAGAGCAACAGTAGCAAGAGTGAAGGGAGTGAATAATGAGGTGTTTTTGGCAAAGGGGGTTTGGGATGGAGTGGTATGGACCAATGGTGGAGTGGTGGTGGCTGGATTGGCTTGCAGAAGGGAGATTTCAACTTGAGTGGAGGCTAGTATGTTTGGGTCTGTTGGATCATATGGGGTGGGTTGAGGCTCTTCTTTTGGTATATACAAAGGATGACTTGGATGATAAGAGCCTATGGGTGGTAGTTGCCCAAACAACGGGTGAGATGGATCTGATAAGGGATGAGGTCTTCCAAATTCAAAGGCTCTTATATTGTCCCTTTGAAAGTTAGCCATGATTGTTTCTTTGTTCTTGTCTATAATGGAATTCACCAATACTGCATTCCCTGGTTGGTTCATGAAAGCTTCAATGTCAGTAGGTGATGGTATAGCTTTCTCTGGGCTGAAGGATGGTTGAGTGCTCAAAGGGGAGTGATGTTGTTTGATCCAAATGATAGGGCTCCATTGTTTCCTTCTTCTTCTTGGCTAAGCGAGTGACAGGTGGCATGAAAATGCAGAATGTTCCTAGGGATGAGATGCAACAATGCTGATAGATGCAAAAGGGGAAGGCTTTTCTATGCAAATGATTTCGTAGGTTGAGGCAAAGCTATATGAAAAACCTAAGGAGGATTGGGTTGGGGATTCTAACTTCAAAGATATGTTGCCAAAGCATGAAAGGTTTTCTTTCCTATGTGCAAGCTTGGTGGTGATTGTGTCAACTTTAAGGATAGACTGATGATCCTTTAGGAAAAACATGAGATTGACCACTTGTGGATCCCAACCTTTAGCTCAAGGTGATGAGGGATAACAAGTGACAAAGCTAGATTACCCTAGACAAAGCTCTGTCAAAGGGATAACCTCGGTGAGGTTGGTGGATTTGCAAGATGGTAGGAATGGAAAACCTTTGGCAAGGTGACAACAATTTTGAAGGCTTGGATGTGAAAATTAGGCTTTTGGGATGCTAGCTAGGTTTGAGGGGATTGGTTTGGTTTTAAGGAAAAGATCTAAATGAGATGGATGAGTTAAAATTCTTAAAGGGATAACCTAGAATGGTTGGCTTTCCTACAAAGATGACTCTAACATGACGTTTATGCAAGAAGATGTGGAGAAACAAGGGGGTCTAATCATAAAAATCATGCCTAGTTGGTAAGGCATAAGCAGGGTTAACTCCTGGATGTTTGCTAAATCTAATAGTGTCATCTAACCAGGCATCTTGAAGGGCTTCATCGACAGCTTTGTCTTCTACTTTGTGGAGTTTGATAATTCGAGGGCTTGGTGTTACTTCCTTTCTCTTGGCTAAAATTTCTTGATATACTTGAGATGGCTTCAGTTTGGCTTTGTGAAATTTTTTTTTGGGTTTGGGTTGTTCTGACATAAATTCTTGAATTTGTTTGGCTTTGAGAGATCATGGTTGTTTTGCTTCAACGTGTTCAACTTTTGAAACAGGCAGTCACTACGCTAAGTGTGCCCTAAGCTAGGATTGACCAAGTTTGGCAAACATTCATTCAACAAGTAAAAGATCAAGCAATAGATAGGAACAACCAGATAGAAGTTTTTGATTCTCAGAATGTGATACTTGTGCCAAGGAGTGTATGTTTTACAAATATTTTGATCAGTCACTTCAAACACATTAACATCCTAGATGGTTGTCTACAAGGCTGACAGTTGGTTTAGCTAGCGAGTCCTCAATATACCCAAGGTACGTGAGGCCCAAATCTGTAGATAAAACCAAAACAATGTCACACAGCCAAGAGGAGCAGAAACCACTTCTCCTCTTTCACTTCTCAAGGGTATTAAGTTTCTGAGGCTTAGCCCTAGTGACAAAATCTTGATTCCAAGAGAGGTGTCTTTGGATTCACCTCCCAATCTTTATACTCTACCGGAACGCTGGAGTTGAGGTCATCCCAAGGGGTGATGAAATCCCCAAGTAGGCCTCCTAAAACTTAAACACAATTTTGGATCCTAATCTTATGCACCCAAGATGGCCTCGAAAGATGACAAGGGGAGAGAAGACTTGGATGATCTTGGGCTAAAAGACAGAGTTCTTTTCCAACTGACACTTAAGTTTTCTGATCTAGACTTTGCAAACACACATGTTTAGGATGAAAATGTTCAATTACAACTTGAAATGTTAACAAAAGTAAAATCGATCGAAGAATGCAAGCAAGAAGAAGAGTTAGGGTCAACAAGAAAGTAAACCCGTGCGCCCGGAGGCCCTCCACATCAAGTATCAATTGATTTTCTTAAAGCCATTCAAGATTGAGTGTTTGTTCATTTTAAAGCTTAAAAAAAAGATGTGTGTAAAGCTCAATTTCAAGCACACGCCTGGAAGCCCTCCACGTCAAGATTTGTTCAATTTTTATGCCCAAATGAAGTGTTAGCGAGACTAATGTGCATTCAAGAAATTTTCTACCTTAGAAAAAATCAATAAAAACTCAAGTGAGTAGAATTTGATTTTTTTTTTTGTGGAGCACTTAACACCTTCTTAGTTAGACCCATCCCCATATATAGCACTGATATTGCAACCAATGGTTAGAATGATGGGTGATTAAAGAGGGTGAGTCCAACAAAAAACTCACTCAAAGTGTTTTTATTTGTTTTTATAACTTAGAAAGTTTCTAAAATGTGGATTATTTTTATGCCTCAAAAGATGAAGTGTGATGTATGATAATGATTAATTGATCATTTTCATTCAAGATTGTGTTTGTTGTTTTAAGCATGCATTCCAAGAAAAACTTGATTTTAATCCATGGCATTCAAGATTGATTTAAGCGACATACATTCAAAGACAAGTGTTTAAACATTCAAGTTCATTTTAGCAAAATGCATTTAAAGACAAGTGTTTAAACATTCAAGTTCATTTTTCAAGAGCATTAAACTATGTAAGGAGAACATTCAAGAAACATGGTTAGTGGTTTCATAGATGCTCCAATCTACATAGCTACAAAAACCAATTTGATTAGTCACCCAAAAATCTCAAAAATTAAAGCTTAACAATGGGGAAAATAAAATCAACTTTTTTTGTTCTTTTTCATAGGAGTAAAAATGCTTAGAAAAACCTCTACTCTATGGAACCACCAAAAGTTAAAATTTGATTTATACTCTTTCTTTTTTTTTAAATAAAAAGTGCGGAGATTAGTAAGCCACAGAGATGCTAAAACAGAAATGATGATGGTACAGCTAGGCAACAATAATAGGCCGAGATGACAGTTCACCAAGCGAAGATGCTAAACTACAAAGACGCTAAACTATAGAGACACTAATCTGTGCAAGTGATAGAGAATCAAGCGGAGATGATAGTTAATCTGACGACATAGAAAATAGGAAACCAAGCGAAGACGCTGAACTATGGAGACGATAGTTATTTTGGTGGCGAAGATAACTAGAAACTAGGTGGAGACACTGAACTACAGAGACGACAGCTAGGTTGGCAGAGATGACAGTTAATTTGGTGGTGCAGACAATAGGAAACCAGGCAAAGACGCCAAACTGTAGAGACGATAGGTTGTCAAACAGAGACGACAATTGATCTGGCGGAGACGACAATTCACCAGACAAAGATACCAAACTGCGGAGATGATAGTTTGTCGGGAAAAGACAACAGTTGATCTAGGGGAGACGATAATTCACTAGGCAGAGATGCCAAACTATGGAGACGACACTGCACGAACAAAACTAATGGGCACGGGTTTTTCAAAAAAATTATTATTTTTTTGGTATTTTTTAAATTTTTGAGGATATTTTTTCTTCTCAAGTGCGTCTTTCAACCCACAAAAATAAGGAAAACACCCTACAACCCACTCAAACAACAACAAACATTAGATGGTTAGTTTATAAGAACAAAACATGGATTGAAATGGATGAATGAATGACCCATAGTGGGGTCCCACCAGGCGTGCCAAAATGTATACACTAATCTAATATGTTAAAAACACTAATTTAATGAAAACAAAAGTATTTACATATTAAACTACTATAACATATAAGAGAGACTAAGACAAGCCCTCAATTGAGAGTATGCACCATTAAGAGGTTCTCTCAATGAGGCCTTTCTTGTTTTGGGGATGAGTCTATTTGATAGATTTAGGATGTATGCTCAACATACTCAAGCTAGCTTCAATGGATTCTTGGAATTTGGGTGTGAATGTATGCAAAAGCTATGGAGTTTGTTCTCAAAATGGCATGGTAACTTTAGCTTAAGGATTGTGTTAAAATGGCTTGGGAGAGGATTCAATTTATAGGCTAAGGGCTTGAGGGTTTGAGGGCTAAGATGCAAAGATGGGGAAAAGCTCATGGAGGGCTCAGATTGCATAAGAGGAGAGCACATGGATTGTGCTTCCTTACAGTCAATCAGGGAGTGACACATGTCATAGGGTGAGAGGGAAAGGGCAAGGATGAGTCAACAAAGGAGGCTCAAGGGATAATATCTTCATAAAGACCCTTCATAATGGTTTGTAAGAGCAATGAATGGGTTTGTAAGAGTCTTTTATGGCTTTGTAAGAGCATTTATGGCTTGATGGTTGGGATATTTTGAGGGAAGACTTTGGCTTGGCTTAGGAAAGTCTTAAGCTTGTTTAGGATTGTGCAAATGATTAAGGGTAGGATTAGAGATGGTTTAGGATTAGATTAGGGATGTTAAAGATGGGCAAGTGGATGGCATTTAATGAGGGTGGGTGAGTTAGTGGCTAAGTTTGATTATTATGGGTGGATGGGGTGGATTAGGCTAAATGGAGGATTAGAGATAGGCTTAGGATGAGGATGAAGACCTTCTAGAAGAGTCTAGAACTTCCTAGGATGAGGATAAATAAAGTTTATTTATCTTAAAGGTTTGGGTTGAGGAGATATTCATTAAAATATTTTTAATAAATATGATGATTAATATTTAATCTTGATTAAATATTTTGAGTTGGGATTAGGGGTAGAAAAGGATGGGATTAGCCTTTAATCAAAATTAAAGAAGGATTAGAAGATTTTGGAAGAGGTTAGTGGTCTTAAGGAAATTGGCCAAGTTTTGGGCAAAAAATAAATTAATTATTTATTTTAAAATTTTTGGTCAATTTATTAATTAAATAATTAATAAATAAGGAAATAATGTTTAAATAAGATTTAAACATTTTTGGGAGGGATTTTTTAATTAAATATTTTTAATTAAGATAAAGGGATTTAATGGCATAAAAATAAATTAATTAATGATCGTGTCATCAGGGACTTTTTCAGAAAATAAAAATACTTTATTTTCTAAAGGATTTTAGGTGTCTACAAGCCTTACCATCAAGATTTATAGATCCAATACCTTTAACATGGCATGTTGCATTATTTTCAACTCTAACAATGAGTCCATCATGACTTTTGAAGTCAACAAACTTATTCATATCACCAGTCATATGATGTGAACAACCACTGTCAATTATCCAATTAGATTTGTTTTCAACATGTGATACCAAAGTCATTTTCTCTAGACTTTCTTCTTTAATAGCTAAAATCATATTTCATCATCACTAGCACTTACTACTTGTTCATTGGAATCATCTTCTTCATTTGCATACAAACAATCTCTATCTCTTCTAGGTTTGAACATTTATTTATACTTTTTCTCTCTTTTAGGACACTTAGATGCATAATGACCAAACTCATTACAAGTACAACATTTAAAAAAAGTCTTACCATCCTTTTCTCTTCTTACTAGAAGAGCTACTCCTTTCCTCATCAAATCTACTACTGCTAGCAAAACCTCCTCTAGCACTTGTGCTCCTTGATAAACTAGGTCAAATATTTAGGGCACTAAAGATTGTTTCTATTCTGATCAATTCTCTAGACTTTCTAAACTCATTGTCAACTACTTCAAGTCTCCCAAGTAATTTTTCCTTTATGAAATCTTTGGTACAAGAGATCAACAACTATATCATTTGAACTGCTTGCTTAAATGGTGGTGTTAAGCTCTTTAATATCTTCAAGATCACCTCATCATCTTGTTGGGTTCCTCCTTGAGATCTGATACCTACAATAATTTTTGATATCCTACCTACATATGTTCTCATAGATTCATCTTCCATCATTTTAGCATTTTGAAATGCACAAATCCATCTTTGTAGCCCCAATTTCTTAGAATGTTCATCACCTTCAAAACTATTTTCCAAAGCTCTCCAAATCTCATGAGAAGTATTAAGTGATTTTACCTAGTTGTACTTGATTTTAGGAAGTGCAAATAATAGTGCTTCTCTAGCTCTTATGTTGCACATGAAAAGTTCTCTATCTTCCTTGGTACAAGTTTCCAAAGCACTTTCAGCAATACTTATCTTTTCTAATTTTGTCAAGAGCCAATATCCTAGACCCATACACAGCAAATGTGTCTTCATCTTTTCCTTCCAACTATCATAATTTTTTCTATTGAACATCAAACTATCATTTTTTAATATGTTTTCTATGGATCTCCTAAAGTTGTTAAACTTTATCTTCAGGAACCTAATGCTATGATACCAATTGTTAGAAACAATAGTCCACTAAGATAACTAAGAGAGGGGGGTGAATTAGTTATCCAATTAAAAAAATTATCAACCTTAAATAATCTTAAGCATTCAATCAAAGTAAGTAACAAACATACCAAGATATACATACACAATTATACCAGATTTGTTAACTATGGAAACTCTTAATCAGAGGGAAAACCCCAATGGGAATGATGCCCACAAGATTATATACTAATATAAATATTCCTTGTTAGAGGATGGACACTATTAGGAGTCTATAACAACATTTAGTAAAATGAGTCCTTGTTAGGAGACTTTGAATCCCTATTAGGAGATTCCAACCCTATTAGGAGTTGTGCCAACCCTGTTTGTAGAAGCTAGTAGGACCCATTGTCCAAATAGCTTTTGGAGGCAAGACCATTGAACTCACTGTCCAGCTAATCTCTCAACTATTCATTTCAGAATAATTGTATATACTATACTTTAACCTCTTTCCTCTATCTTTTCAACTAGACCAATCACTATCAGACCTTGTAGACTAGGTCACAAACCTTAGATCTAAATATCAAACCTTGGATCTCATAAAAAAACCTTGACACTAAAGTTTTCTTCACCTTTGCTCTTTTCTACTTATCTTTGCATTTCAGTCTTCATGATTCTTACAATTATTCATACTTTTTCATATATGATAAAGGAAAATTTCCTTCCTTTATACCAAATCCATAAAACAATTCCCTGAGTCAGCTATTATACCTTCTCAATTAATTATTATAGGACCTCATTAGGAGCACGTTACACTTAGTGATAACATTGATCTTTCACCTTGTAACTTGAATAACTTTACATACATGTGACATTATGATGAGTGGTCTTAGCTACATCATCTCCAGAATGTCTTCTTCACATCTTTAACTTTGACTTCTCAGAATATCAATTCTGCTAAGAGATATAACAAGTTTAACAGAACATGCTTCTGTAAACTCTATCCTTGAACAAGCTTCACTGAAACTTGCATTACTTGTTCCTAACTTAATATCTTATGCTTTTGAGGCTAGCTAAATATACTAGACACTTATTATTATCTCCCTATAACCTCACTTAATGGAAATGCTCAATGATCTATCTATACCAACTTGATCTTTACCGTTGTTCTTCTGTCAAATACCACAAAAACTACTATGTTGACATTGGTGACAAACACAGTCATGAATATAACATATCATCACGATAATGATCTAATCATGTTTCTACAATACTCCTACATATAATTATCATCAGCATTCATGCTTCAAACACATTAATTAATTCAAGAATGTGGAAAGTATAATTGTAAAATTCAGAGTCAAGGTTGATCAAGTGTATTTTCTCTCTTTTCCATGTGTGTAGATGATGCAAAGAATCTTAAAAATCACTAATCAATGGGATACATGCTGATCCATTAAACATCCATTCAATATATTTATGATTTAGAAGCATCTCATGAAGTAAAGCACAATATGCTTCAACAAGTTTATCAATATATCTCCATTCACACAGTCTAATTTATATATCAGATTATTTTATTCATAAATTTTGTTCTTGACATCTTACTACAAAATATTTTAGAGGATTTTTTTAAAATTATTCTTGCTAAATCATATACAAAGATAATCCCAATTCAACCATTCCTTTACACTTTATGGTCTCTATACCAAGACTCGTATTTATTGTCATAAACTAGAAAGGGTATATGTAACCCTACATTAAATATAATATCTTTCACAAACCAAAATCAAATGATCTCAAAAAAAATTCATATTAATCCTTAATTATTCTACTTTCCAAATTTAATTCATTAATTCTTACAATTCATAAATCATTTTATTCATGCAAATTTGTGCTTGCAACTACATTGAAGATATTAAAAAAATCAGTTTCTACTACAAGATTCATAACTTCCACAAATATTCATAAAAATGACCCAAACAAAAGGGAAAAGAAGTATTATTTGTATATCTTTCCAATGAATCTATCTAGAGGTCATAAATAATTCATATGTGTCAGCACCAAGTTCTGCAACATGACTCCTATCATGGAATCTGAAATCTGTAAATAGCCACTTTCACCAAAATATGCATAACTTCTTCAAAATAGAATGAGATTAATCCAAAAAAAAAGGAGAATTAAGATAATTCATCCTAATATCTAAATATATAACTTTTATATTTTTTCCAATCCATGAATATCTATATGAGGCCTAGAAACAGCATAAAAATAGTGAACACCAATCAAAATAACTAGGAATGAATGCGCAAAATAATACCAAAATGTTCTCTTCCTTCTCATTCTGATTTGGAATGACCAATATATAATATTTATAACATTTTCAACATTTAGAAACCATCCAAATACTTCTATGATCTTTTACCTTCTCTCTTGCATCATATTTTTCATATGCCACATTTTATGACAATATTTACTTACATATTTGACAACTTTTGCAATTGTGTCTTTCAACCTTACATTGACTCAAATTTACTTAATACATTTTATTATGAACTCTATCTTGGTATTCTTTTTGTCTTAGGTGCTCGTACACCATACTTCAAGTTTGAAAAATTTTCATGTCCCATGGAAATGCTTTGGTGAGAACTTGTAAACAAATTTGTTGCCTCTTTTTCTTCATTACTGGATTTTTTTCTCTACTACTTCCTCTTTATTATTTCAAATATGACTCTTATCTATTTATTTTATGTTGGTTTCCTTCAAGGTGCATCTCTCATTTGAATTTCACTCCTCCATGCTGCTACAAACACCAAATTTTGTCCCTCACCTAAGAGTCTTGTCTTGCCTCTCTCCCCAATTTCTTGGCAACACACAATGGACCATATCCTATGGTCCTTTTGATAGACCTCCATAGCCATCTATTTTTAGCGAGTGAACCTAAACTTGCAACCAAGTAACTTCACAACAAGAATTAGAATACCAACACTGACTGGTGTAGATTGTCTTCTATCTACACACTCAGAATCTTCTGAGCTTTGATACCAATCTGATGCAGAGTATCTTACAAATCAACTAATAAGTGGGATACATTCTGATCCTTTCAACATAAATATATTTATGATTTAAAGGTATCTCATGAAGTAAAGCACAATATGCTTTAACAAGTTTATCAATATATATCCATTCACATAGTGTGATTTCTATATCAGATTATTTTATTCATAACTTTTTTTCTTGACATATTCCTATCAAATCCTTTGGAGTAGTTGTTAAAAATTATTCTTTCTAAAACATATCCAAATCTAATATCAATTCAACCATTCTGTTACACTTTATGGTCTATGTACCAAGACTCATATTTACTATCATAAACCAAAAAGGGTATATGTAACCCTACATAACAAATATAATATCTTTCACAAACCAAAACCAAATGATCCCAAATAAATTTCATATTAATCCTCCATGATTATAATTTCCAAACATGTAAGCCATTAATTCTTACAATTCCTAAATCATTTTATTCATGCAAAGTTGTGCCTGCAACTCCATTGAAGATATTAAAAAACCAGTTTCTACTAAAAAGATTCATAACTTCCATAAATCTTCATAAAAATGACCCAAACCAAAGGGAAAAGAATTATTATTTGTATATATTTCCAATACATTTATCTATATTTCATAAATCATTCATATGTGTCAGTACCAAATTCTATAGCATGACTTCTATCAGGGAATCTGAAATCTATAAATAACCACTTTCACCAAAATATGTATAACTTCTTCAAAATAGAATGAAATTAATCCAAACCAAAATGAGAATGAATATAATTCATCCTAATATCTAAATATATAACTTTTATATGGTTTCTAGGCTATAACTATCTATGCAAGGCCTAGAAACAGCATAAAAATAGTGAACACCAATCAAAATAACTAGGAATGAATGTACAAAATAATACCAAGATATTCTCTTCCTTCTCATTCTGATTTGGAATGACCAATGCATATTATTTATAATATTTTCAAAAAATTTAAACCATCCAAATACTCCTTTGACCTTTCACCTTCTCTCTTGCATCATATTTTTCATATTGCCACATTTTATGACAATATTTACTTACATATTTGACAACTTTTACAATGTCTTTCAACCTTACATTGAATCAAATTTACTTAATACATCATGAATGACCAAAATAAAATAAAAATTTTCATATTATGAACTCTAGCTTGGTATTCTTGTCATCTTAGGTGCTCTTGCACCAGTAGATCTTCAAGGATGGTTTGATGATTTGAAAATTTCCCATGAGTTAAAAGTTTGGTTAAGATTTTTCATGTAAAAAATTATGTTTTATAATTTCATCTCATAAGTGTGAGTGACAACTCTAAGATCTTTGCACTAGTTGCAATTGTTTTATGATTAATATTTCAAATACTTTCAGTATTTTATTGGGAATATCTAAAGCTTTTATGAGTCATTCATGGCATGAAAAGAGAAGTTATAAGTTCTTGATTGACAATTTAAAGTGTTATATGCATCTACTATTTAATTGAAGTTGAAATGTTAAAAAGTAAATAACAATAGTGATATCATTGTCCTCTTTAATGAGGTGGTGGCTCTAAAAATTTTTCATGTATGGTCTGAAAGAGCTTCATATCTAGAGAAGTGCTTGATTAGTAGATTAAGTTTCAATATCACCAGTTATGGTATTATGATTTTCATGTATTTTCTTTCCATGAGAGTTAAATGGTATAAATATTGCCTCTATTAAATTATTTTTCCAGTAGAGTAAGAGGTGTGAGTTTTAAAATGGAATGAGAATTTAGATCTAAAAATATTTTACCAAGACATAAATATGTATGTTAGGATATTGACATGTTTTGAAAAGAACTATGTGATTAGGTTACTACTTTCATAAGTAATGAAATGGGAAATGTTAAATGTCAAAATGGTATTTAAGTGTATATGAGATTAATATTGGAAATCATAGAACTTCTCTTTTCTTTAAGTCCTAAAGATTCCTCATGGCCTTTTGTTTCATAGATGCTTTCATGTTTGATTCATTCAATCGGTAAACATATAAAATGTTAGAAAGGGATGGGCACATTTTTAATGTAATGAAAAGAATGGATAGTTAGTTTCTTGAAAATAGATATTAAATATCTTCCTTAGATAGTGATAGTGAAGATGAAAATCATAATGAAGGGAATGAATCTCTTAGTGATAATTGTTCAAAGTCTTATTTGGAAGCAAGATACTAAGAGGGGGGCTTGATTAGGATATATAAAACTTTTAACTCCTTGGAACAAAATAAAAAATCAATTGAATTCACTCCTAATCCATATCATATCTTAGATCATAAACCATGTAATGATAAACTATAAAATATTTCTAACTGTGCATCACATCAATCAAAATGAAAATTAAATGTAAACACATAACACAAAGATTTGGTTACTCAAAAACTCACCAAGGTAAAGGTAAAACTTGGGTGGCGATGACACCCACAAATCTTTACTACTAGAGCAATAACTTGTGTATGTTAAGGATACAATATTTGATCACTTATGATGATCTACCCTATGATAGGTCTACCCTATTAAATGCTTTATAAGATTATTTAATCTACCTTAATTAAAATATTTAAAACTCACAATGAAGTAAGCACTCTATTAGAAGATTTAACTATGCTTATTAAAATCACTTTGTTAAGAGATTTTTCCTAATACATTGGTTATAATATCTTAGTACTTGATCATTAATTTAGCACTTGATTCTACATTACAAATTTCCTCTACCCTTGTTTGAATTGATCTTTTAATCTAATATACTTTGTTTAGTCCTTTAATTCTAGGTTACTTTGTGCAATCTTTATCTCTGATCATCAAACTTATACTTCCTTCCCTTTATCCTTGAAATTCTCGTGCATACATGATCATCCTTATGACTTATGGCTTGGCCTCTTCTTAAATAGATAGTTTGAGAAGCTTTGAGATCAAGATCAACGATTCAGAATTCCTCCTTTTGCTACTTAATCCTTCTAATTTTTTGACTAGTTACTCTATCTTCCTAGGGATTTATGTCCTTTTATAAAATGCATAATTAGATCCTTAGCTATCTCTAAAATCCATAAATATGACATATAAGTCATGTAAAATAATTTACATAAGTATTTGTGCTATTACAAACACATATGCCAAAACTAGTTTACTCGATACTTGAATATTCTCACACTTGGTCAACTAATAATCGTGATGTCCCTCAATTTCTATATGCTTGGTAGTTATTGAGTCACTTTGCATAAACTATCTTCATATTTCTTGGATTTTCTTATCCTTTACTAGGCATATATTGTGACTCGATCTACACTGGGGTGCACGATAACCTTATTAGACTTGCTTAGGATGTAATAAAAATATAAACAAGTCCATGTAGCTTGACCTTCACTAGGTGGATCAATCATAGTGATTGCCAAACAAAATTGCCTAGAAAATGACTAAGTGTTGGACACTTAAAGGAAAAAGGGCTTAGAAATCAACAATCTCCCATTTTGACACTAGTGGCAAAAACACATTGTCATAACTTAGCAATCCATTCAATATTTCAAAACATAAAAGAAATAGCACTCCCCCTTGGACTATGATTTGGTCTCCAAAAAGACTTAACTTTACTATATACAATATGTGTATATGTCGCTTCATACTTATGATTTTTAATAATTAACAATTCCCCTTGTTTTTGACACTTATGACTTGGGATTTATAGGGGTTAAGCGGCAATTATCCAAAAATCTTTTGTGATTTAGTAAAATCACCTCCAATCCATGATTTCATCATAATTTTGCTAGTTCCAGTACCTAAATCTAGATTTCTAGCTAGGCAACTAGATCTACTAAACTATCTTCAATAGAGAGATGTAGATATCTCTTGACTAAGTTTGTTTACAACTAATATTTCCTTCTACATTACCTCCATATGAGGTATTTACATGATTTGAATAGAAATCAATTTGATTCTTATGGTGCTATCTTTAGCCATCAACTTGACTAATATTCCTTGACCAAATATCAATTTATTAAATATATGAGAGCTTGAACTTGTATTCTTACTCAAAGAATTGATACTAGTCTTAAAATATGCTTGTAATTGATCAATTGAGAGTTTATTCTGCGTGGTGAAAAAATTAACATCGAAAAGTTTTATATATAAAGAATGAATAAATTTCAAAATTCCTTCCAAACTAGTTACAAAATTTGAAAGATCAACCTATTTTATTGCAATCTTTGTTGAGATTTTCTCCAAAACTTTTGTGCTCAACCTTTTCTCAAACCATCTCATTATTTTCTCATTGGTCTCTATGTCCTCGTTATTTACCTTCTCAACTATATGAACTAACTATTCCAAAATTGGTGTCTCCTCATTTACATTTGAGTCTCAAATGCATCTACAAAAATTTATTTTATATCATGGAGTACCTATTTTTACTTAAAATCCCTTCTAAGATTCTCTTACTTTTTCTTACAACTCAACATTACTTGTAGAATCTACATTTGTTCTACTTTCATATTGTCAGGGTCATACTTGGGAAGTGTAATGAACTCATCTATACTCACTAAAGTCTCTAGTAACTCAATATTCTTCTCCATTATTTGAGATTATGGGGTGTTGACACTTAGAAATTATATTTACAATTGTTTCCCCTTAGCACTTAGTCTATGTGTTTATTGTTTGGTGGAGATATTCCTGAGATGGATAGGTGTAACCTATTGAACATTTGTACCATTGGATGCATCAATTTGTACTGGAACAACACTCAGTGGTTGAATGAGGTCTTGGATAGCCTATTTCTCCTTAGTATTCTTGATCCCTACCATCTTAGATGGTGCAACCTCCTTATCTCCCTCAACATGAGGTCTTGGGGCATCTTGAAAAGATTAATCTACTTCACCTTTCTATTTTTCTTCCTCTTCAATTCCATGAGTGGGTGAGGGTGGTGGATTTTTTAGTACAATAATTAATTTACCCTACTTCTCACCACTCATATTTGAATCAACAACTGTGATAGATGTAACTTGATAACCATCAGTTGATGCTCTTTCAATCTGTGAATAGTCTTGAATTTGTAGCAAAACTAGATTAATGCATGGGAGATTGGTGGCTCAAGTGTTTGTATTTGCATTCTTCAAATGTTTTCTAGTTAAGATATTATTATTATGTGATGATGAATTAGGAACATCCTCTATAGCCACAACATCTTTTTTTTCACCCTCTTCTTCCTTTGTACTAATTTCCTCTACCAAATTGTATGGTGCATCATAATCTTCTTGACTATCTAACTCAATTGCATCTCTTCCTTCTTCTTTCTCCTCTACTACTAATGGAAGTAACAACCCAAATTCTTTATTCCATATCAAATTTCTTTCCTATACAACCTCATCTACTTTATTCCTCAAAAAAATTATATCCTTACTTTTAGCACAAATTTCTTAGCAAAATCTCTTAGGGAAATGGACATATGTGTCTTCCCTAAGTGAGACATTGTTTGGGCCAATGTGGTTCCCTTATTTGGCTTTTAGTAGAAAGTGTCCACTTCTATTTTGCATCTAATTTATTGTATGAATCTTTAAGAATACCTTTGCCTAATTCTATAGGCATATATTTGAATATTTCCATCATATCTAGCATGGCCTTCTCAATTTTCTCATGATCTTCCATATTCAAAGAATCATATTTAAATTGTTTAAATCCTGCTATATCAGTTGAGTTCCTTATGTTTTCACAAACCTAGTGAGTTGTCTTAGGAGGTCATCTGGGTACATTTGAAGCTTGCTCAAATCATCAAACTTAGTTTCCTCTCCTTCATCCTCCTCCTCATCAGGTGTGACAATGAACTTCCTTCTTGGCCTCTTTTGTGGACTCTACTTGGTCCCGTTTGTGGTCTATTTTCTCTTTGCTAGACTTTTCTTTGTTTTATCAAGTGGGTGTTGTTCTACTTTGGATCTTTTGATTATTCTTATCTTAAGCTCATTTGTACAAGGGGTAATAGTTCTCTTCAAGGTTTTCTTAATATCCCACTTCACCTTAGGATCAACAATTACAATTTTCTTGTGCTTAGTTTCCTTTGGCTTGGAAACAACTAGTTCTTTATCCTTTGCTTCTTCCTCCTTTTCTTCTTCTTTAGATTTCTCATTGCCTTCTATTATCTAGAGAGGTATTTTGCAAAATTTTCCCTCAAGATCAACTATCACCATTTTCCTTTTCTTGTCTATCACCATTTTCCTTTTCTTGTCTATCTTGGGAACTTTAGTTTGCATCATCATTTTAATCTTCATTGACTCATAATTGTCGAAGGGCTTAACATTCTTATCAATTTCTTCATATAAGAATGCAATAACTACTACAGTGACTTCATCCACATTCACTTCATAGTGCATTGGTCTTAACCATACAACCCTTGGCAATGCCACTTGTCCATATGTGATATTTGTGTTCACCAAAAAATAAATATCTTCATAATAGTGATCTCCACTAATTGTGGGATCCTCGTTATGTTCTTCATCTGACCCTTAAACTCCTCAAAGTAACCATCCATTATGGTTTCAAAATTTTCACACAATTGGTCAATGAAAATATTGATTTTCTTAGTTATAAGTCTAGTTCTATCCCATACAATAGTTCCAATAGTAGAAAATTAAATTTTTACATAGAAAAATATACAAACTAACTAAGATCCAAACTTACAAGATGTATTTTTGGCTTTCCTTATTGCTCCAAGATTTTTAGATAATTGTTGAAGTTGTAGCTCTACCAAGTCATATTTATGGTCTTTCTTCACAATTTTATACCCCAGGTCAACTACGATGCATGGAACATTGTTTACTCAGCTCGACTGATATAGCTTGTGTCTAATTATGCATACTACAAATTCAACAAGTGGGTCCTCAATTCCATCAATCAAAATTCCATGGTCATTCCACTTAGCCTTTTTTTATCTTCAATGACATTTTTTTTGTACATCTCATTTTCTTTACCCTATCTAGGGTTGTATAACTTGTAACTTAATGGATTGTCACCTTGTTAATATTGATTAACCCACCTTCTAACCACAATTTATATCATGTACTTGGCTTAGTAAAATCTTTATTCATTCTACTTTAAATACCTTTGGAAATGTTAGAATGCAAGAAAGCCCTTTCTTGGCAACAATCTTGTTTTCATCTCTTATAATTCCATTGTCACATAGTTTATCATAAGCATCTCACAAATCATAATCTCTAATCTCTCCAATTTTACACATGTAATATGATTGAACGTGATGCATCTCAAGTCATCACAATGTTAGGGTATGTCTTAAACTTTGTTGGAGGACATTATCATTTCTCACAATTTTTGTGTTTCTTTCCTTCTATATTTCCTTTCCAAACGCAAAAATGGAAGATGTCATTTCAAAAAATAGAGTTTTGAAAATTAACTTCAACAACATTAATAACAACTAAACTTGGCACTTCAAGTCTTACTTTGTTCTGCAATTTTGTCGATGGCACATTGAGATTCACTCATACTTTCACTAAAATCACCTTTGAAACACCTTTGAATTACCTAGGTGTACTAAATCACTTTGTATATAAAAATGAAACTTAAAATTTTTGATATAAAACATCAATCTATTGAATTAAGTTTGCAATAAATGTGTTGTATTGTATTAGGTGCATTACAACTATCTTGACCATCACATAACATTTTGTTCATACTACTTTCCTTCGATCACTCAGTCTTCATTTGATTTACATGCTTATCTTGTTCAACATCTCAACTTAGCTCTATATGAACACTTGAATCATATGCAATTACTTGGTCACTGCAAATAATAACACTGATACTCAACATCTACTATTCATACAAATTCTTTTGTTCAATTATTTTTCTCAGATATGTCCTAGTGCATCTTGATTCATCTAGATATGGTCTTTTAATCATTTATCTTGTGAGGACCTGGTATATAATTTATCATTTAAGTGTAAAACTCCTTGCATACCTTCTTTTCTCAATTGGAAGTAGTTTGATCACATGATCCATTGAATTGGGTAATCTCAGATTCACTTGATCCACTACTTCCAACTTCTACTTTCTTTCTCTAGGATTGATTCATCTCTTTCTTTTCTTTTTTCTATTTCAAATTTACCTCTTCCTTTGATGCATCCATTGCTTGGTGTTAGTCCTTGGGTCTTGTAGTTCTTATTGCCTTGTCCAACCTTGTGACAACTAAAAAAAACTAAGCTTCCATTTAACCATTTCTTGTAATTCCTTTGAAATGTTTCCTAATGCAATTTTATGGGAAGTGACCATATTCTCCACAATAATGAAAATTATACCATGTGTTATATTCCTAATTGTAGGAATTACCATACTTAAGTGCATGTGCCTTCTTCTTAGATGTCCAATTGGATATTTCCTTGGATTTTCATTCTTGAGCTCTATGTCCATATTTTTGACAAATGCAACAATGCCCTTGAAATCTAGGTTCAATTGGTGTATTAATTTCCTTTGACCTACATTCATGTGCTCAATTTCCTTATTTCTTGTAATGAAAATAGTTACCTATAAACTTAGGCTTAGGATTATGCATACCAATCTTGTTTCTACAAATGTTTGTTGTATGTCCCAACCTAACACAATGATGAAATATGGGCTTGCCTTTTAGTTTTCAATTTCTTTGCTCTCCACTCTTGGATGATTCTCCTTCTTTAGTAGATGAGTAGTGCTTGATATTTCCTAATATAGAGTTGCCACTGGATGACCTTGGTGATCTTATTAGTTATTCAAACTATTTTATAGCTTTACTAGGTTTATTCATCCTTTCCAATAGTTTCTTCTGAGATCTTAACTCAATCATCAATTGGTCACTTTGTGATATAAAATTTGCAATCTTCATGTCCTTTCTATTCAGCTCTTTATTTGCAAGTAAAAATTGATTCATCATGTTGAGATGATTTTTTGTAAGCTTACATAAATTAGATGACCTTTCTTCAAGTTTGGTAGCCATTTTTCTATTGTCTTCTTCATCCATGACATTGTCTTCATTAAAGCTTTATTTTTTTTTTTAGTCACTTCACATAGTCTTACTAATTGGATTTCATGCTCTCTCTTCAATCCTCTAACTTCTTTATTCAAAATATTTTTCTTCTCTAATAGGTCAACTATTTTTGCATCACTTTTAATGGAATTCCCACTTTCAAATAGTCCTTTCAAGTCTATTTCTTGGTAATGTGTATCATTTTATTGAATCGCCATATCTTTTCTTTTTTTAAAGCATTTCCTTAACTCCTCTCTTTCTATTTCAAGTTGTTGCAGTATGATCTAGATGTCAATCATCTAAATCTCAATAGTCTTTCCCAATTTGTAAGCCTTTATCTCCAAGATCTCAACTCTCAATTTTTTAGACTTCTTCTAACAGAACTTGGCTCTGATGCCAATTGTTGGAAGTCTTATTGGGAAAAAGATACTAAGAAGGAGGTTGAATTAGGATCTATAAAAAATTTAACTCCTTAAAACAAAATGACAAATTAACTATGACTCCTAATCCATCTCATATCTTAGATCATACACCATGAAATCATAAACTATAAAATAGATCTAACTATGCATCACATCCATCAACATGAAAAGTAAATGTAAATACATAACAAAAATATTTGATTACCGAAAAACCCTCCAAGGTGAAGGTAAAATTGGGGGGGTGGGGTGGGTGACACCTACAAACCTTTACTACTACACCAAGAAAGTGTGCCTGTTAAGGCTACTATATTTGATCACTTCTAGTGATCTACAATGTGGCTTAACAAGACTATTAAGTCTACCTTGATTAAAGGAATTAAAACTCACAATGAAGTAAGCATTTTGTTAGGAGATTTATCTAGGTCTATTAAAACCACTCTTTTAAGATTTTTTTTATGATACACTAGATAAAATGTCTCAGTACGTCATCTTTTAGTTATCACTTGATGCTAGATTACAAATATCCTCTACCCTTGTTTGAATTGACCTCTTAATCTGATATACTTTATTTTTTCCTTTACCACTAGGTTACTCTGTCAGATCTCTATCTTTGATCATCAAACTTAGCCTTCCTTCACTCTATCATTGACCTTCTTGGACATACATGATCATCCTTATGATTTAAGTCTTGATCCCTTCTTAAATAGACAATTTGAGAAGGTTCTAGATCAAGATCAACAATCCAAAATTATACCTTTTGTCATTTAATCCTTATAATTTTCTAATTAGTTACTCTAACTTCCTAGGGATTGATGTCCTTTGAAAAAATGTGAAATTATCTCCTTAGTTTTATCTACAATCCATAAATATCACATATTAGTCAACCAAAATTATGTAAATAAGTGTTTGTGCCATTACAAACACATATGCCAAAATTGGTTAACTTGGCACCTGAATATCCAAACACTTAGTCATAACTAATAATCATGATGTACCTCAGCTTCTATATGCTTGATGGTTCCTAAATCACTTGACATTGACAATCTTCACATTTCTCATCTGTTCTTATCCTTTACTCGACATATATTGTGACTTGGTCTAAACTGGGGTGCTCAGTAACCTTATAGACTTTCTTAGGATGTAATAAAAATATAAATAAGTCCATATAACTCAACCTTGATTAGGTGGCTCGATCAAAGTGATGACCAACCAAGGTTGCCTTGAAAATGATGAATTGTTGGCACTAATAAGCAACAAGTCTTGGAAATCAACAATAACATGTTTTATTTTTGGGTGAAGAGAAGGACTTTCAATTTGAAGAGATAAACGAATGTAACTAGAATGTAGAGGATAAGCATGTGATTGAGTTTTCTTCTTATGACAATGTGTGTATACATGAAGAAAAGTGTACTAGTAGCAAGGATAACTCTTATTGTGATGAAAATGAACATAATAATGTATATATTATGGAATCCTCATGTAGAGAAGAGGAAATATATTTTTATAATGCTTCTAATTTTTTAGATTGTTCTACTATTGATCATATTTTTATAAGCATTTCACATCATCAGGATTGTGTTGACAACCAAGGAGAAAACACTTGTGATGAAGTCTTATTAAATACTGACAAAATTTCAGCACTATTAGCTTATTGTTTTGAAAGGTGTGCCTCTAATGAGCATTTAAAGGTTTCATTACCAATACATGTGGATTCCAATGAACATGATAATGATACTATGGTTGTGAGGTGTGATGTATATCTTATTTATGCTACCTCTTTAGTGTAGCATGTATTTTGTGAAGAAAATAGACATGAATATGAATTATTGCATAGGATAATATTATGGAAATGTAAGAGGAATAATGAAGAGGGGAGGGGTGAATCAGTTACCACAAAAACAAGTCCGAGTCCCTTAGATTTTAACCAAATTTTTACTTCTTAAACCAAATACTTGCTCTGCTCAATTAGAATTGGATATTCATTATAACTTAGTTAACAAAGAAAACTTAAGGTATTAATGTGTATTATCCTTTAGTAACTTAGTTGTAGAAACATAAAGCATTAATAAAATAACATGAACACATGAGACACCAAGATTTAACGTGGAAACCCAATATGGGAAAAACCACCAATTCAACTAGTTGTAGTTCTTCACTCTTCTAAAGTGAGCCCTATTAGGAGCCAACCTTGTTAAAGGCTACAAATCACATGGTTAAGTGTGACCTTTTTAGAGGTTTTGAATCACCCTATTAGGAGTGAGATTGTTAGAGGTCTTTAGACACTTCAATCAAGAAATGTTACCTTGTTAGAGGATTTACAAAATGACTATAAAGTCAACTCTGTTAAGAGATTTATTCACTACTACAATTTTTAGAGAGTAACAATGATTGACCCAATTGATGAAGAAATTGTCTTTGCAAATTTAGATCACCATTTTGGCTTGACCTTTGGATCCTTCCTAATCAGATATTTCTTTGTAACTTAACATTTACACTTTCTTCTTGACCTTGTCTTTGCTTATATATCTATCTACTTTTCTTTCCACTTCATACTCTCTTATCCCCATAATGTGACACTTCTTATATATCATAAGCTAGGAAAATTCATCTTGTAAACCCTTTCAAAACATCAATTAACATCCATTTAGTCAACTTGTACTAACCAAATAATTAACAAAGGTAATCTATTTCTAGTTGGCTAACACTAGACTAAAAATTCTGTTAAAAAAAAACTTCCTTTGATAACCAACCAAACTCAATTAATATTGACTTTCTTCATTGATTGACCTAACTCAATTTACATTTAATTTCTTCATTGACTAACCTAACTCAGTTTATAGTCTAATCTTCTTGGTTGATACTAGAAACTTCCATAGTGCTTGACTGAGCTTGGTTAACACTAGTTGTGCTCAGTTAGTGTGACATTTGTGTAACATCAATGAAAACATGCAATTGAATAATTTTTTTCAACAATATCCCTCTTTGGCATTGATGGAAATACAACATTTCATTATGTAAAGAAAAGTTAGAGAAATATAATGATTTATAAGATTTTATAATATCCTTAGTTTGACTCTGATTCATCATCCATGAGAACTCCCTCTAAGATTCTCCTTCTATCATCTTATCATACTTTTTCTTTATAAACTTCCTCTTCCTCTTATACAATCTCTTCCTCTAATTATTTTCTCTGACAAGACATCAATTTATCCTTCTTTGACATCAAATTCCAAAGAATCTATTCAATGAATTCTCAATGTACCTAATGTATTGATTCATATGCAATATGCTCTAAAAATATTACATCAACTTGATAAATCTTGAATACAACATGGTTGATACATCATCAATATGTACTCTAGTGAGCATCAGATAGGGGAATGACCGCCAGCTTACCTCTGAGATACAAATATGCATTCTTAGGTAATGGCTTGGCAAATATGATAGTTATCTACTCCTTGGTGTTCACATATTCTAGTCTCGCCTCTTTGTCTTGAACCAATTCCTTTAGGAAATGATATTTGATTGCAATTTGTTTTGTCTTAGAGTGCATCACTTGATTTTTAGATTTATTGATTGTACTTGTTTTGTCACAATAGATAACTACTAGTTCCCTAATTTTTTCCTTCATTCCTAACATTAGTTGCTTGATCCACATTATGTTAGAACAATTAACTATTGCAGTAGCATATTTTGCTTCCATTGTGGATTGAGAAATAAAATTCTTCTTCTTACTTGTCCAAGACACTAGCCTCTTTCTAAGAAATAATGCTCCTCCACTAGTATTTTTTCTATGATCAATGCTCCCTCCCAATCTGCATCAATGAAGGCACTTAATTCAATATTTTCTCCTTTCTTGTTTCATAACTCATAGTCCTCATGTCCTTTTAGATATCTTAGGATTCTTTTGATTGTTAGCATGTGATTTTCTTTAGGATTAGCAAAGAATCTTGTAACTATGCCAACTACTGATGTAATATCAGGTCTTATGTGTACCACATACTAAAGTTTCCCAATCATTTATGTATAATTAGTCTAGTTTATCTCCTTTGAATCATCATCCTTTGAGAACTTGTGTCCAATAGACATGGATATACCAACTAGTTTGGAAACTTCCATTCCAAATACTTCCAATGTTTTCCTAATGTACTTTGATTGAGTGATAAATATCCCATCCTTCATCTAATTAATTTGTAGACCCATAAAGAATTTGATTTCACCAAACATAGACATCCCAAATTCTTTCCTCAATTCTTCAAAGAATGATTTTCATAAATTATCATGTCCTATGAATAAGATATCATCTACAAATATTTTTACAAGAAATATCATGTCTTGAGGTCCTTCCTTGATATACAAATTGCTATTTTCATTTGTCTTCTCAAAACTAATTTTCACTAGGTATCCACAAATTCTTTCATAGCATGCTCTAGGAGCTTTCTTTAAACCATGCAAGGCTTTATGAATTTTACATACCATGTCTCTTTGGCTTAGATCTATGAAGCCTTCAGGCTGATCAATGTAAACTTCCTCCTCCATGACCCCATTCAAGAAAGTTGATTTGACATCCATATGATATATTTTAAATCTCTTTTGTGTTTCATATTCTAGAAGTCTTCTTACTCCAAGTCTTGCAACAAGGGAAAAATTTCCCCATTATCAATACCTTCTTCTTAAGCATAACCTTTGTAGACAAGTCTTGCCTTGTTTCTTGTAACTTCACCTTTTACTCATTTTGTTTCTAAATATCCATTTTGTACCAATTACATTTTTATCCTTGGGTCTATGAACAAGAGACTAGGTGTTATTCTTCTCTATTTTCTCAAGTTCTTCATTCATCTCTTCTATCCAATTTTCATCTTATAAAATATTTTTTACAGATCTAGGTTCAACTTCAATAAGTAAACATGTATCTTTTAGTTTTTTCCTTGTTAGTATACCATATGTTTCTTCTCCAATTATTTGGTCATGTGTATGATGCCTTCTAACATATTTTGCAATCCTTGGATCTTTCTTTCTTTGCTCAAAACTTGGTTCACTTGGTTCTATAAGGTTTTCCTATTTTTTCTTGGGTTCCTCTAGCTAATTTTGTTGAAGCTTAGGTATTACCACCTATGATTTGGGTCGCACTTCCTAGAGCTATAACTTAGGTTGAACTAATTGTGACATAGGTTGAACTGCTAGTGTGTTACTAGATGTACTTGGTTGTTGATTGCCTTCAAAGTTCTGAGGTAAGATTTTAGGTTCTTCATAGTATGCAAACCTTCTATAATCCTTAGGCTATTTGCTACTCTATTCTTCACTTCTTTTAGCAAACTTGTCAATTTTTACATGTGAACTTTCTATGAATTTGTGATTAGAAATATTTAGACATTTGTATGCCTTAATTTTATTTGAGTACCCTAAGAATATTCCTTCATCACTCTTTGCATCAAGATTTCCTTTTCCTAGCTCTTTTAATATATAACATTTTCTTCCAAATACTCTAAGATAAAAAAAAAATTAGGATTATATCCATACCATAATTGATAAGGTGTTTTGTTTGTACCTTTCTTCAATTAAACTCAGTTTAGTGTGTGAACTGTTGTGTTGATTGCTTCTCTCTAGTACTTTGGTGCAACATTCTTTTCTAACAATAATGTTATTACACATTCCATGATGGACCTATTACTTCTTTCTTCTATTCCATTCTATTCTAAAGTTCTAGGTGTTGATACATGTCTTTTGATTCAACTTTCATTTCAGAACTCATTGAATTCATTTGAGATGAATTCTCCTCCTCTATCTGATCTCGGGCATTTAAAAATTTTCCTTTTTTCTTTCTCTACTCTAGCCAAATACCATTTGAACTTTTCAAAAGCATCAGACTTCTCTTTTAAAAATATTATAGTCACCATTCTATAGTAATCATCAACAAATAAAATGAAATACACATCTGTATGATAGTTTTCTACACCATTTCACCCACAAAGATCTATGTGAACTAGTTCTAAAAAATATTTGAAGATATAGGACTTACTTTTGGAACTTTCTTTACTCACTTTGTCAATTTGACATTGTTTGCATATTCATATCTCAGGTTTCTTTAGATAAGGTATGCATCTTACTCTATTATTCTTGCTTATGTTGATAAGATTATCAAAGTTAACATGACATGTCCTTTTATGTCATACCCAACTTTCTTCAACTTGAGCTAGTAAATAGGATCTTTCATTAAGATATAGATTTAAAAAATTACCTTTATTTTGATTTCTAGTTCCAACCAATTTTCCCTTTCCATCCAACAAACTTTTACTTATTAAACCAAACACTTACTTTCCTCAATTAGAACTGGATATTCACTGTAACTTGGTTTAAAAAGAAAACTTAAGATATTAATGTGTATTATTCTTTATTAATCTAGTTATAGAAACATAAAGCATTAAGAAAATAACATGATTCACTAAGATTTAATGTGGAAACCCAACTTGGGATAAACTACTAACGCAACTAGTTACAATTTTTCACTCTTCTAAAGTGGCCCTGTTAGGAGCCAACCTTGTTAAAAGTTACAAAACACATGGTTACGTGTGATCCTGTTATAGGATTTAAATCACCCTATTAGGAGTGGCCTTGTTAGAGGTCTTTAGAAACTTCAATCAAGAAATCCTACCTTGTTAGAGGATTTACAAAATGATTGTTAAGATAACTTTGTTAAGAGATTTATTCATTGCTATAATTGTTAGAGACTAACAAAGATTGACTGATTGATGAAGCAACTATCTTTACAAATTCATATCTCTATTCTAGCTTGAACTTTGGATCTTTCCTGATCAAATATTTCTTTGTAGCTTAATTGGTACACCTTCTTCTCTATCATGTCTTCTCTTATATATTCATCTACTTTTCTTTCCACTTCATATTCTATTATCCCCACAACTTGACCTTTCTTATATATCATAAGCTAGGAAAATTTTGTGTGTATACCCTTTCAAAACATCAATAAATATCCATTTAGTCAACTTGTATTAAGAAAATAATTAGCAAAATTAATATGTTTTCAGTCTGCTAATACTAGACTAAACACTCAGTTAATATAGAAATTCCTTTAATAATCGAACAAACATGGTTAATCCTGACTTTCTTCATTGACCGACCTAACTTGGTTTACACTTATTTTCTTCTTTGACTTACCTAACTCAATTTATATTGTAATATGCTTGGTTGGTAGTGGAAACTTTCGTAGTTCCCAACTAAGCTTGGTTAACACTAGCTATGCTTGCTTAGAGTGTGACATTTGTGTAACATTGATGACAATATACAATTGAATAATTGTTTTCAAAAAAATGAACATGGTAAAGATGAATTATCTTTTGCTTCATGTGATGAAGAATTGGAACAAATGTTTACAAATATCATTAAGGGCATTAATTCTATCCCTTATAATGATTCTTCTCATGATGAAGTTGCTTCCCCAAAGTTGGATGTTGAAAGAAAAGAAAAATTAGGATACTCTTTTTCAAGTTTTGAAGGTGTAGGTGACAATAGTCCAAATGCATATGATGAATCATATGATAAAGAGAGTAGTGATAAGAATATATCTAGTCTTGATTTTGATTTTTCTCACACCGATAATACTTCAATGATTTGCAATGATCAAGATGATGAAGAAATTGGTTCTTTATTAGATTTTGGCGAAGAATTTGACAGTAGTTTCTTTCATCCACATGTAATTTATTTTGATAATTCATGCATTGAAGGAAGTGGTGATGAAAGTGTGCATGATTTTCAAGCTAAATTTTCTTCTAATGTTAATGATTTTCATGATAGTAAGTTTGATGCATTTGAGGAAAAATACAATGAAGTGTATGATGATGATAATGCTAGTAATAAGCCTTCTAAATGTAAGGACTTTGATGGAAATTATTTATACAAGTACATAACAAATCAATTGTTTGAATGTGAAGATGTTTCAGCACATGGTAAATTCAATTAGATACATGACATTTTTTCAAATGAAATGAAATCATATTTCATATACTCTTCACATCTGGTTGGACAAAGGGAGTTTAATGTTCATGTTATGTATGATGCTCTTCACCAAGTTGAGTATCAACCCTTTTTACTTCCACTCGATAACATGGGTTCCATAATGAAGAATATTTTTAGTCTAGTTCAAATATTCATATATATATTGATCCGCATTTTAATATTAAGAAAGTTGTTGAGAATGATCCTATTTTGGTCATGCACTATGAAAGTGAATATGTTAATTTTGTCTTGCCTAATGAGTTTATAGAAGAAGATAATGTTTTTCATGAAATTGATATGAATGATATTTTCAACTTATCTCAGGAAGATGTAAAAATTAGGTTTATGATAGAGGTAATAAGTTTCTTGCAAGCTATGGTAGCCTGAGGCCATCATTTGTACAGTTAGGAGTAGTTTTTCTTACTTTCAATAAAGAGTTGTTCAAGGGATTTTGTTGGATCAGTCTACTTATTCCATAGGTCTAAATAATTTCCATTCCCTTGAGGGATATGTATCCCCAGATAGAGTCACTATTTGCACTCAAAAGTGCAAGAAGATTTTGAGTACTTGTTTTAAAACTTACCTAAAGTGAACTCCTATAAATGGTTATCATGCATATGTGCCCACCTATTATTTTGAGGCCAATGACATGTTTCAAGTACTTATCATATTTAATTTAGTATATTCATTCACCTCATGTTGTCAGTTTGAAGTTTTGAATCATTTTGTGAGGTGTCTTTTTGAGTATCTAAGAAATCTTGACTTTTTGCTTAAGTGTCAAATAGAGGTAAAAGGGCTAGTTTGCAATTAAATATATTGCACCCAATCTAGTGTCATGACTTTCCACATTAGGATTTTTTAGTATGCATATCAAAGAAATCTTATTTTATATTTCATGTCATTTTGATATGTTTTAATAGGGTTTTGAGTTTCACAAAGATGGGTGTTTATCTCTATAATGATTTTGTACTTTGCACATTAATCCAAGAAACCTTCATTGAGTATTTTGAAGAAATGGTCATACCTAAATTGTAGTCATAAATGATACCTTATGTTTTCAATTTGATGTTTTGATGAATTTTTTTGATAAGTTTCCATGATGATTCCATTTACAAAAAATTTAAACTATCATATTGTCCTTTATGATAGTTTATCCATAGCCATGTTTGATTGGTTACAACTTTGGCCTTGTTCACCAAAATGAGAATTTGCCTTAACCATTGCACTCTAGAGGTCAAATATTTCCTATGTTCTAGATTTGATCTTATGATGAATCTATTTGATCAATTTGCAAACATCATTCCAAATGCAATTTCTAAGGTTTCACTGTTGTCTACATTTGCAAATTAATCAGTACCCCTATTTGGGATGTTATAACTTTGAAACCATGATAGATGAAGCCAAGAATATTTCACCATTATATTCTATACTAAAAATATTTCCCCCATGCCAAATAGAAAGTTTTTGCCAATCCTTTTGCACACCTTCCTAAGGCCATTCCATATGCAAAAAAATATGTTTTTGACAAGATATCTAGCTCTACAATTCTCGAAAGCTAGCTTTCCATGCTTGTTGATGATACCCAATTATTCCTCAGAAGCCCAAATTTCAAATTCATACTCTCCATATGAAAGTGTACCAATGACCCTAGTTTCATTCCCTAAGTGACCAATTGTCTTGGTTTTGAAGCTAAATCCAATTGCATTAATTTTTTCTAATATGTAACTTGCAAGAACATTTTAAAATAGTAGATTGAATGGTTAAAATGATTTGACTTATTTGTCATCATGAGATGAGAATTACTAGAATGATAGTGTGTATGACAAAGAGTATGAATGCAAGTTTTTAGGTCCCAGTTGGTTGATTTTGTCAATTTATAAGGCATGCTTTAGAGGCTCTTGGCACAAAATTAATAGGTCACAAGAAAGGGAAAAAATTATTTTTGACTGAATAATCAATGAATGATGTTGAATCTAATCAATGAAATGGGCTTAGCGAATTAGTTTTAGAAAGTCAAGTGTTTGAGTTTGAATTTGATTTTTTAGCTAGCTCCATTTTCAAGACCAACTGATTTAATCAAGTTGAAAACAAAATGATTGACTAGAAAAGGATGTCTTGAAAGGTTATGATAGTATTGTTCATTAAATAATTGCATGAGTAAAATTATATGAGATCACATATGCCAATGTGATAGGAGCTTAGTTTTTTATTATGAAGTTGAGTGGGCTTACATGTACTTTAAAAAGGGATTTTTTGTGGTTGTAGTATTAACTTGATGATAATGAAGGGTGGCACTGATATGAAACAAACTTGGTTAATAGTATGAAATGAACACTGAAAGAGACCAATGCCATGTGAAAAGCCTATTTGGATGTGGCATGACATCAATATTTTAGGCATTGAGTATGAACCAAGGCTTTTTGGGATGCTTTGGAACTTGCATATAGATTTCCCAATACCTTTTGGCATATCTGAAATGTGAAATCTTGTGGAGGTTCATCTTCCATAAATTGGTGTCTTGGGTCTATATGAAACTAATTGCATAGATCCATTTTAAGGTGGTTGTGTAATCAACTCTCTCAAATGTTTTAATTTTTACAATCACCCATATCATGATTTTATGAAAAGTTGGAGCTTTTATCTATCATTGAATTATTCCCAATCTATGTTCATAAAACACAATAGAATCAAATTAATTTTGCCGATGTCTTCCACTAAGGAAATTAAACGTAGTTTTCTTTTTTGAAATTTGCTAGATGACATGTTGTTAGTATACAATCATATATATGGTTAACCAAAGACATTGAGTTGACTTGTAAAAAATTGTGTAGGAGAAGCATAATTCGAACTTGAATTTGGGTGAGTTATTTTCTATTTTTATTATTCACAAGGTGACCTAGCTCATACGAGTATTTCATAAATAAAGATTTTAATATAGTTTTTATAGTCAAGTTTTTTGTACTCCCATTTAGTGCCTTTGCATAGTCTAAAGATTTTAATATAGTTTTTATAGTCAAGTTTTTTGTACTCCCATTTAGTGCCTTTGCATAGTCTAAAGATTTTAATATAGTTTTTATAGTCAAGTTTTTTGTACTCCCATTTAGTGCCTTTGCATAGTCTATAGGATGGATTCAAGGGAACATAATTACACCTTGAAATCCACTGTATAGAATGAGGAAGCATTGTTTGGGTACATAGTAGTAAATCCTTGGGAAAGAAGGACCATGATGTATATTCCGAAGACTACTCTAGATAAAAGGGTGGTGTCATCTAAAATCTCTCACATTATAATGTTTTTTATCCCTTTATTAGTGGATGGAAGCCGCATAGTTTGGGGGCATGTTTTTTCTTTTTTCATGGATTTTGGGCCAACCATGTGTCTACAAGAAGACATGAGGGCCATGCAACAAAGGGTATTATGCAACCATATGGAGAGCATGTTTGAAGACATGGTCAAAGGAGTAGGTTGCCAATATGAAGCCATCATTTTAAGATGAGATTCAAGATAAATTAAGAGTCTCATTCAATACTTTAAAATGGATGTGCATACATATGCATAGATCAAAGATGAAATGGGGTGTCATAACCCTGTCCTATATTCAAATTGCTCACTAGCTTTTTTGCAAAGTTTGATAAATGTGGATGCATGAGGCAGAAACTCATCTCATATTCTTCTAGACATGAGTAAATTTAGAACCCTCTTTCAATCACTTCATGAAAACCTAGAGAACCAAGTGCAATGCTCAAATGTTGTGTACTACAATATTTCTAGCCTCCCTGCCTCACTTATTAGATGCCTATTTAATTATTTGCAAAGTTGATAGTATAATTTATATGGAACTAACCAAGTTACAAGCCATAGTTATTGAATCATTTTCCTGATCTACTCATAGAATACATAGGTTTTTGTTAGTGTAAATAATTAATTATTATTACACTTTACTTAAGTTTACATAGGTGTATCTCATAAAGAGACGTTGTAGACACCATGTGCTCAAATAATTTGCTAACTCCTATGTTGTCAATAAGACAACTCATATGTCTATGCATATTCCTAAGTAAACTTAAGTAAAGTGTAATAATAATTAATTATTTACCCTAACACCCCCCCTTAAGTGCAACTTAGGGGAATGCACTTAAGCTCACAAATCTAAATGCAAGATGCAATGTGGGTCCCAACTACTAGGCAATGTTAGGTACCCATGTACAAATGCAATGCTCTACATACAATGCTATGCAATGCAATCTCTCTGAAAATGGAGAAAGAGGGAAAGTCTCATGGGAAAAACCTCCTCCAAAGAGATAAGGTAGTCCCCCTCAATATAGAATGTCCATCAGTGATAGGCGCTCCAAGATGAATGTAGAAGTTAATCCATGACTACTGAATAATATTCCTCCCCTTAGGAAGAAATAATATCATAAGTACATATGAGATGCTTCCCCAATGTGTAGAAACAATATTGAAGATGAATGGTGTCTCTGAAAACTACTCAATTGTCAATACTGACGGTCAACCCTTCCAACATTGTTGAAAAGAGAAAATTTTGGATCTAGCAAGGATGGATGTAGAACATATCCCAAAGAACCAACTATCTCCTCAAATGATAAAGAGGCCTCCTACAACTATTGTACATAAGGATCCACAATCATATCAACCTTGTAAGACTAATGATGTAGAGAATGGACAAGAGGGTTAGAGTGTTCCCTCACAACAACTAAAAAAGGATCTTCTTCATCAAAGAGAAGATGTATATCATCAATAATGTCTCCCAAATTTTCTATGTAGGACCCCACAAGAAAACCTAAAATATTTGTCAAGTAGTCATCCCCTAATGCTAGAACCGAAAGACAAGGTGTACCCAACTGTACTAAATTACATGGACCTATCACTATAGCAATGTATGTATGTGGAATGTTCTGATGTTATGACCTCATCCTACATCTATCAAAAGGATCCCACACATCTAAACTTGTTGAATCACTATCACTATTGTCACTATCAGTTTCCATAATGTATGAAGTATGGAGAGGATTAGAGGATAAGCTAGGTGAACTTTCCTCAAAGTGAACATTCCTCTCTATGAATATATCATGAGTCTCAGGATTTGTAAGTCTATATTTCTTAACACTTTCTTCATATCTAATGAAAGTGCAAGGCCTTGGTGGTGATGCCTTGTATTCACTTGAAGATATGTGTGCCCATGCTCGACAACAAAAAACTCTGAAGTGTTTCACAACTAGTTTTCTTCCACACCATGCCTCAAAAGGAGTCATTTCATCTAAGACATTATGAGGAGACCTATTAAGGATGTGATTGGCACTACTTATAGCTTCTATCTCAAGTGATGGATCAAGAGACTTAGCTTGAATCATGCAACTTGCCATTGACTTAAGAGTTCCAATCCTCATTGTTGCAACACTTGTCTTTTGTGGACAAAATGCTATTGGATTTTGAAGATTAATACCCTCAAGTTCACAAAATTCTATAAGTCTTGAGTTCACATATCTAATTTCATTGTCCATATGATGAACCTTTACGGATCTACTTGATTGCTTCTCAACATGACTCTTGAATGTGAGAAACTTATCACACACTTCATTCTTATAATCAAGAAAGTAGACCCATGTGTAGCATGAAAAGTCATCAATGAAAGTGAGGACATAGTGACCCTTGATAAATGATGTCACTAAAAAAGGGACTAGTAGAACAATGTGAACCAACTCAAGAACTACTTGTTGGGACTCAAAATCAAAGCCCTGATTTTGAGTACCATTGAAAAATCAAGCCCTATAAACGCTTTTTAATGCATGTGTACCCGGCTATCCATTTGAGGCCTAAGAGGTGTTTAATGTTTATAACACCTTTCATTTAGTGTTCCTATGTGTTCCATGAAGAAAAATTTCCATTCTGAGTCATTTCGTGAAGTCCTGTTTTCAAGAATTTACAATTATGCATTTTCACCAAAGTGTCAAATAGTGATAGGAGGCCATGTTTGCATGTGAATATCTTGCATCCACTAATGTTTCATGACTCGCCACTTTGTAAATTTTTAGTGCCCATAATAGAGAGCCTATATTTTATATTTTGAGTCATTTTGAATCCATCTGACTAGGTTTTGAATCCCTCAAAGTTGGTCATTTAATGTTGGCATGCCAATATGAATTGTTCTAAATTTTGGGAAGCCCTATTTGACTTGTTATAACTTTGACCCAATTGATCAAAATGGTGAAATTCCTTTTGTGTTTCATTTTAGAGGTAGAGACTTGCTAGTTTTCAATTTTGTACTTATGACAAATCCATTTTATTAGTTTTCAAACGCGATTCCAAATGCAATTTCTAACTTTTTACCAGTGTAAAGAAGTGCAGATTTGTCAGAACCCCTGTTTGTGATGTCATATCTTGAAATCCATGATAGGTGAGATTGAATGGATTGTACCACTATTTTCTACTCTAAAAATACTTCAAGTTTTAAATCTTGACAAATTTGTTTGCACACTTTCCTAGGTCAATTCCATTTACAGAAATCACCTTTTTGCCAGTGTTTCCAATTTGTAAATTCTGAGTAGCCCACTTTGACCACTCATCATTTTTGCCCTATTATTCATCATGAACCCAAATCCTAGATTCATACTCTCCTCGTGATAGTAAACCAACTCCCTAGTTTTTCTTTTCCCAAATGTCAATTTGCCTAGTTTTTTAAGCCAAATTCGAACGCAATTTAGTGTTTTCTAACATGTTTATATGCAGGCATTTTTCTTCAAAAATTAATATCTTTTGACTAATAATTCATCATGAGACAATATTCAATAGGGTAAGAGTATGTGGAACAAAGAATCAATGTGCTATCTTTTAGAACTTGATCAAGTGTATTGGTCAGTTTTTAAGACTAGTCAAAGGACCTTTCGGCACGCATTTGATAGTTTGTAGATTAATAGTAAAATGAGTTTTTAATGGTAAAGTAGTTATCAAATTTGAATCAAGTTAATGTCAGATGATTCAGTAGGCCACTCTAAGATGTTAAGTGTTTGAAAAAAAAAATTAGTCAGACCCATTGTGGGGCCTGACTGTTTTCACCAGACTAATAAGGAGTTTTGAAGAATGAAATATTGAAAGGGATTCCTGAAAAGTATCCAATGCAATGGTTTAAATTTGATTTTTTCAAACAATATAAGTTTCCAAAATCATTCAAAATGCTTGCCAAGTCTTCACAATACCGTTCAAGGTCAACAATGCAAGTGTATCAAGAGTTGACTAAGTAGGAATTATTGACCGCCAGTTCCTAAGCAAAGATAAGATGCAGTTTTACTTTTAGGAGATTCCCAATTGAAGTAGTCAGGTGATTGTGATAGAATTTAGTGAACTTGATGAAACTCATCATTTGGATCCACAAATTGCTCAAGTTGCAACTGTTAACCATGTTAAACAAGTTTGTACACTAGTCAGACTTGTTGCAGATGTGGAACTTGCTTTGATATATGTTGAGGAGTTTCATTTGGCTTTGGACAATGAGATTTCTAAATATAGCTACTACAAAGATATCTTTCTTTCAATTTGCAATCCTGATCCCTACTATTCAAATTCAGAATTCATACGTATAGCTTGGTGACATATGTATAGCTGAGAAAGAAAGATTTGTTGAGATTAATTTACTCATTTTGCAGTCACATATATGTAGAAGGTAAAATGTTTGCAACACACAAAACTATTTAAGGAATTAAGTAAAGAACTTAAAGCATAGAGAATACACTTTCTAGATCCGGTTTGTAGGAGAAGAAAAGGTCAAAATTTTAAATTAAAAAAAACTATAGAGAAGAGTTCCATGCAGGGAAAAGGTCTATCGAAAGGGGATGTTCAATGCAATGAAGGGAGCATTCACTTAGTGGCATTAAGGTCCAACAAAAACAAAAACAAAAAACAAAATATGTGAAGCTCCACATAATCTGCAAGAAGAAACTTGCAAGAGAATTGAAGACCAAGTTGTTGTTTGAGAACAAACTTTAGTATGGAAGTAGTAGATTGCCCATGATAAGGAGGAGACCTACATTGACAGAGCCCTTCAAATTGAAAAGATAGGGGTACCATCATATAAAAAAATCTCCACCCACAACACCCACATGCAAAGTGAATGAGATAACATTCATGCCCAATTGGGAAGTGGTATATACAAGCTACAGGGGAGCTGAAAAGAAGCTCCATGGCATGAAGAAGTTGTATCCACGTTAAGGGAGCTCCACCAAGAGACTAATTACATATACAATGTTAGAGACCCATAATCATGAAGGGACACAGTCAACCCACGATAGATTGGAGGATTGTAGTCCATGTGAAAGAAGAGTGAGAAAGAGCACAATCACAATGAAGATCTAGCAAAGTGTAGTTTGTCACCTTGTAAAAAAAATGAAAGGAGAACTGGTCGTAGCAGAAATAGAAAGTAACGGTCACTACTCATCTAAAAGGATGGTGAAGAAAATTAAAACAAAAAAATCTTCCTAGAAATATTGACACAAATGATGGTAAGGACAAAGGGCCACATGGCAGATATAAAGGAAGAAGCCATTGGTTTTTTCCTTCAAACAATGATACAAAGGAGGCCCTACCGCAAAAGAGAGTTGGTGATTTATTGATGAATCCAGTTTAGATTACTATAAGAGATGCCAAAAAAAAATTTGTAATAAGAACATTCCACAGTAATAAGAATTCTAGAGATATAGTAGGTTTCAAAACTGGATTCCTATCAAGTCAATTCAATAGGGAGATATAATTTTTAAAGAATTCTTAGGAAAATAAAATATGAAGAGCATCGTTTATCAACTTAAAAAAATTTCATGAAGATTAAACCTACAGACATGTAGGAGAGGAGAGATTTAACAAAAGAGGAAGTTGTTGCCTTCTTGTAAAAAAGAATAGAGTATGGAAGATAGAATCAGTTCAAAGGAGTGACATCATGTGAGTGCCTAACACCCTATGTTAGTTCTTTTCAATCCTCAATGTACAAGTTTTAAAAGGTCTTTTCCTTTAAAACTCCACTGCCAAGGATGCCCAATGTAGAAGATTAAAAAGAGGATACAAAGGGTGGCTTGTGTGTAGAAGCCCATGAAAGAAACAAAGATTAGTAGAGCAAACTATGGAATGGAAAATCCATTGCATGAAGGATGAAGTCATAGTTGCAAACTAAACAAGCCCCTACATTGATAAATAAGAACACCCATGTTTCATTGCAGGAAAAGCATAGAGCAGAGGAAGGGTAATGAATAGAACATTATCCCACATTCATTGTGTGGATGCTCTTATTAGTATTAAAATATAATTCAACTCACAAAGCATAATGTCTAAAGAGACACACATGTTTTTGAAGCTTAGCCATGCGTGTGGGTCCTAGTTGGAGGTGACCGGGATGTAAATTTTGAACGAGCACACCAAACGAAGTAAACAAAAAATGTCACCAAGAAAGTTAGAACAGTTACCAAAAAAGTGAAGAATTCTATGGTCACCGTGTCGCCACTAGAAAATGGGAAGATTTTTTGGCAAGCAACATGGCGACCTATTGGAAAATCAAAAAATCTAGCCTAGAAAATCAAAAATTTGTTAAGAAAATCGTGGGTCCCATTTGGTTGATGTGGCAGCTAAGAGGTACTAGTGATGTGGTAGTCAGGTGAGGTGGATGAGTTTGACAGTGACACATGGCAAGAGGTGGACAAAGTACAATGACAAATGGTACTACATGGTAGTCCATATTTCAATGATGCACCAGATTGTGCCACATGGTAGATCTGACAATAGTCATTATGTTGCTAGCACAAAGTTGCACAATAGTTAACCATGTGACATGGTGACTGGCTAGCCGGTTACCACATGGATAGTGACGTGGTGCTGATATGGCATGTTGAGGTCGACTGATGACTAGGTGTTGAGGTGGTAGGAGGATGACATGTGTCACTCTGTCACTATGTGTTGATGATGTGGTAGAATGCTGACTAGGATAGCAACATAGCGACCAATGATGTGGCATGGTAACATGGCACAGTGATGTGGCAAAGTGCTGGATGAATGAAATGATGCCATGTGGTGCCCAATTGGAGGGATTGGTTGATAGAGTAAAAAATGAACCAATCAAACACTGACACTTGGAAGATGGGTCAAACCTTAGTTGACCCAAGTTGCATGGGTAGGGAAAATTTTTAAAGCAATAAAAAATGATTTTAAAATCATTTTCTCAAAAAAAGCCTCACGTACAAGCCTTTTAAATTTTTAAGGCTTTTATGCTAAAGTCTCAACATTAGAATATTTTAAATTTTTGAAAATTCAAGAGTCCAGACCAGAGTCCATGCCAAGGGTAGATTTTTCAAAATTACTTTCAAGGGGTTTCCTGTAGGTGAATATAAGCATATTATATATCACCAAAACTAGGAGAAGATGGACTTTCTGATTATGGAGTTTGTTTTTGCATAGGTGCTCATTGGTTTGAGTTATAGGTAGAAATGTAAATTTTGGATCTTCTTAGTAAAATGGGTGAAAATTGAAGATGTAGTTACAAGCTTGGTAAAAACACATGGTAAAAGGTCTGTTGTGTTAATTTCGAGAATATTATGCCTTTTTGATATAATGTGGCTCCAATTTTTAGTGAAAATGGAAGATTTGATTCACCAGTTGCAGAGAGAGATTAGAGAGATTCTTTTCATTTCTTGAGGAGGTTTTTCAAGCGGATAGATGTCAAATGTAGAACAGATCTGGGAATTCCTTCCTCTATATCATTCTCTTTCTCATTCTTTGTAGAGGTTCCCATTTTTAGAAAGAAAAAGTTCCATTGTTGCAATACCATTATGGGTTCTAGTTTTTCACTGTGAGACCATTGGTTCCAGTATTTTGATATGTTCTCATTATTGTGAGACCATATTCTTTAGCACATTCTCTCTTGTATGAATAGTAGTAGTGAAGAGAATAGATAAAGTTTAGATCTATTAGGTTTGTTTATGTTTTGATTCCATGCATATAAATGTATAATTTCAAGGAAATGAATATAGTTGAGCAAAAATCTCTTTAGTTTCATTCTGATTCTCATCTCCTTCCTCTGTTATCTGCAATGTTGTGTCTAAGAACAAAGAGCTTAAACTCATTTGCAGTCCCTTAAGGTTGTATGTCTGGATAAGTTTTCTATTGGAACAAAGAGCCAAGTAAATGCTTATTTACCTTGACAGGGTTGTAGGTTTCATCAAGAGGATATTCAGTAAGTGGTGAGATCTTTATGAACATAGATGTCTATTTACAAGGTGAATGGATAGATTAGACATCTAAATATATAAATATGTCTCAGGTATCCATATGTATGTATTTGATTCAAAGAATTTCCCAATGGATTAGGCACTAATAAGTTATAGGATGTAATGAACCCTTTTTGGGGGTCCATCATTTTTACAACTTTCCTTTTAATTATATTCTTTTTACCATTTTTTTTTTATGATGACTTTGACAAATGATAAATTTAACACTCACACCATTGAAACTAAGAAAGAAAGCTGCTCCATTTGCCAAGTCTAATTATAATTTGTTCACTGGTTTGAAGTCCCAATCTAAAGAGATAGAATAATTTGTATATTTTCCTTTCATTTCTCCCTACTTCATCATATGCTCTTTGACTACTATTGTCTCTTATCTACAAATATTTGCACTAAGATAAGTTGTGCTAGCCACTATTTATTCTCTTTACTAAGTGGATTCCACAAAAATAGACATATTCATAAAATCAATTCCCCAAATCTATATTTTGGATAGCCAATCAGCTTAGTAAATATATGTGCCGAAGAGCCACAATGAGAAGGTGCCACTTCAATATCATTAACCACTATTTGTGAATGGATAAACAATATGACTGTTATGAATAATCGTATGTTATTGTAGTTTCATTAATATTAATGGTAATATAACTTATATATTTATACCATCAAGCTTAATATCATAATGTATATTTAATTATATTGTACCATATATGTGTTCAATCCATAATGTAAAATAATATAATTAGTATATATTTATATGTCCAATATTTATTTAATAATAGTGCACATAATTTATTAATAACATTGTTTTTATTATTATTAAATTATATATATATATATATATATATATATATATATATATATATATATATATATATATATATATATATATATATATATATATATATATATATCTGTGTGTGTGATATTCACAAATCTTGATTACTTTACTAATATTATTAATCTTTATTTTATTATATTTTAATACTATTATCATATTATAATTATAATGTAATATCATAGTGTATGGTAATAACATTATTATTTCATTTATTAATAATGATTTGACCTTTTATATTGCCTTATTACCTTAGTAACATATTATTATTATTTATTGTTTAATAATATATTATACAATAAATAATATATCATATTTTATTTTAATATATTATAACATTAAGAAATAATATATTTATTTATTCATAATAATTTACTTATTACCCTAATTAGGGGACATGACATAGGATCATTCATTCTTACTACTACATATTTGGAGTTTTGTTGAATTCAACATCATTAATCGATTGTATTTCCCTTTCATGTTGAAGAACTTAAATGTGATACCCTCACTCAGCTTATGAATTGCATTATCTTGCACTTAGCTAATGCAGATCTATGTTTTTGCATAAGTATTAGGAGATATAAGGGTTAAATCTACTAATTATAGATTCAAAAATATGTTTAGCACGGGTAACATACAGATTGAATCTGACGTCCACCTGCCTAGGTTTTACAGAGCCTTATAGTTGGCTTGGTGTTTGAAATGACATATTGAGGATGGGAGTTAGCTGCCCCTAGATGTGTCTTGTTCTCATCAGGGTAATTTGAAACCTGTAGTGTTTCAAAACATCAACACTACTAATGCTCTCCAAGACTTCCCTTTGTCAAACTTCTCTTCTAGATGCATATCCGTTGAACAAGTTGAACATTCACCCTTAGAAAAGTTGATTGTAGGTAGACCTTTTACAATATTTTTTGAGCTAAGTTGATGAAGATAGTGGAAGGTAAGATTTCCACATTGCTCATGCCATAATTTACTTTGTGATTGTGAATGTGTCAACAAGGCATCTGAAGGAGACTTAGGCACAAAGTGGGAGAAAGAATAAAGCCTTGTGTCATGATTAACTTTACCCACTACAACCAATGGATCATCCTTAAGATTTTGTACCATTACTAAATTAGGAAGGAACTCAACTTTATTTCCACCTCTATAGTGAGTGATTTGGTAAATTGAAAGGATATTAGTGCTAAGGTGAGGAACATAGAGAACATCTTTGAACTCTCCATTTTCCATCTCAACTTGTCATTTCCCTTCAACTTCCACTTGTGTATCATTCCCTACAAAGATGTGAGGTACCTTAGATTGCTCCAATGAAGAAAAGTGTCCTTTTAAAGAACCCATATGATGCAAGGCACTCCAGTCAAGAATCCATTCCTCTAAAGAACTTGAACTTGCCATAAGTGCTTGCCCTTTTCCCTTTGAAGTGGATGGATTTGAATACTTGGAAGCATTTGGCACATTGACTTTTTTCTTCCTAAGTAAGTTTTCTAACTCATCTATTCTCTTAGTCTTGCAATGATGCTCATAATGATTTAGTTTCTTGCAATGTGCATAAAATAGTTTATCCTTCTTGTTGTTGTTTCCCTTCTTGTTGGAAGAAGAATTACCTTGTTGTGAGGAGGAAGATTATTGTGTCTCTAATTGTGATTTTGGCTTCCATTAATTTTTCTTATTGTTGGTGAAACTTTTTCCACCTTTATTTTTTTGGTTCTTATTACTAGCCACCAATACCTTGGACTTTGATGACTTGAGAATTCCCATATCTATCAACTTGGTTTTTTCAAACATAAACATTTATGTAAATGCATCAAATTAAGGCTTAGTGAAGGCACTTCCCATGGTCAACTTGTGAGTTTTGTAACTTAAAGCAAAATATGCATACTCTAAAGGTAGCCTCTTCAAGATGTGATGAATCAATCTATCATCCTTCATTGGAATACCACAATCCTTAACTAGTGCTCTCAATATATTGACTTTGTTGACATAGTCTTGAATTGTGTCAAAAAATTTAGGATCCAAGAGAAGTAGATCATCCTCAATTTGGAATCCTTTTTCCTCATCCACCTTACCATACAACCCTTCAAGTTTTTCCCAAACACCTTGGTATCCTTAAAGCTAGAAATGTGGAAGAAGAGATCTCTATGAACACAAGTCCTAATAATTCCTAAAGCCTGGTTGTCTTTGATTTGCTAATCAACTTGTACATTAGCATTAGTGAGTTTTACAATTATACCATCAACATATAGATTTAAACCTTTTTCCATTAGTCTACTCCATACAATATCTTTCCATGTAGTATAATTGTGTGAAGTTAAAAGTGGAGTTTTAGGTGAACCCATGATGCAAAAAAGAGCACAAGAGAGAAGGATAGACACAAGAACACAAGACACACACCCCCTTGCACTCAATCAAATAATCCCCCCCAAAGTTGATGCTTTTGGAACTTTATATATAGTGCATGTACAATTAGCCACTTGCCAATTTTTGGGCCATAATGGAACTCTGATTTTTTTAATATTTACAACTAAAAATATGAAGCTATATATGACTCAACAAGATAAGACACAAGACCTCTCAAGGATCTAATTAATTACAAGTGTCAAAATAGGCAAAAAATGACCAAATTCTAAAAGTACTATGTCCACACAAAATTACTCCAAACTGATACTAGATCTAGAAAGTAGACAAAAAATTATGCACTTTCAAAAAAAAATAGCACTTGAATATGTGTCCATATGAGCCTGAACGAAGCCTCTGAAGTTGTAAAAACTTGGATTGAAAATTTTTAGAAAAGAAAAGAAATATAAATCACAAACAACCTGTACCAATGTGTAGATCACGAAATTCTACCCCAAAACAAAAAAAAATTGCTCGAAAAAAGGAGTTCATATGAGGGAGATATCATTGTTCAAAAATCACCTTTGTAATTATTTTTCCTCAATCGTCATTGTCACACCTTCAAAAATCAAATGACTCTAGATTTTACCTCAAATGTCCAATTTTGATGAAACAAAAGTCAATTTGGTGGTTTTTTGACCTTCTAAATGTGATACCAATATCTGATTTGCACTAGCAAGCTCCAATCTTGACCTAAAAAAAAATATCTCTCCAATAGCTATGCAATGAAACTCCTAACACTCTAATACCTTCATAAAATGATATCAAACAATGAAAAAAAAATTAGACAAAAAATCATACACTTTCAAAAAAAAATAGCACCTGAATATGTGTCCATATGAGCCCGAACGAAGCCTCTGAAGTTGTAAAAATTGGGATTGAAATTTTTCCAAAAAAATTAGGAATAGAGATCTCAAAAAACCTACAACAATGAGTAGATCACAAAATTCTACCCCAAAACCAAAAAAAATTCTTGAAAAAAGGAGTCTGTATGAGGGAGATATCATTGTTTGAAAATCACCTCTCTAATACAAATACACACTAGAAGTGCCTTGTATATAAAGGCAACTAGAATGACTAGGAGTTGACAAAGAGACGAACATCACAATTAAGCACATATCCACCGAGAGTGGATTATCCTCTATTGAGCACATGAGTTTGTGCAATAATGAGAGGATAAGTTTACATAGGTGTATCTCATAAAGAGATGTTGTAGACACAATGTGCTCAAATAAGTTGCTAACTCCTATGTTGTCAACAAGACAAGTCATATGTCTATGCATATTCCTAAGTAAACTTAAGAAAAGTGTAATATTAATTAATTATTTATACTAACACCCCCTTGAAGGTATTAGAGTGTTAGGAGTTTCATTGCATAGCTATTGGAGAGATATTTTTTTTCAGGTCAAGATTGGAGCTTGCTAGTGCAAATCAGATATTGGTATCACATTTAGAAGGTCAAAAAACCACCAAATTGACTTTTGTTTCATCAAAATTGGACATTTGAGGTAAAATCTAGAGTCATTTGATTTTTGAAGGTGTAACAATGACGATTGAGGAAAAAAAATTACAAAGGTGATTTTTGAACAATGATATCTCCCTCATATGAACTCCTTTTTTCGAGCAATTTTTTTTTGTTTTGGGGTAGAATTTCGTGATCTACACATTGGTACAGGTTGTTTGTGATTTATATTTCTTTTCTTTTCTAAAAATTTCCAATCCCAATTTTTACAACTTCAGAGGCTTCGTTCGGGCTCATATGGACACATATTCAGGTGCTATTTTTTTTTGAAAGTGTATGATTTTTTGTCTAATTTTGAGATCTAGTATTAGTTTGGAATAATTCTAAGTAGACATAGTACTTTCATAATTTGGTCATTTTTGTCCTATTTTGGCACTTGTAATTAGATCCTTGAGAGATCTTGTGTGTTATATTGTTGAGTCTAATAGTGTTTCATATGTGTTGTTGTAAAATCATAAGTCCACTTAAGCCCTAAATTGGCAAGTGGCCATTGTAATTGCACTCAATATAAAGTTCCTAATCATACATTGGGGAGGTTTCTTTCAAAAAAAATTATTTTGGGGGTGTATACATTATTTGATCTCATGGAGTCATGTCAAAAGTGTCACTTTGGTTTAAAATTCAAATTGAAAAAGGAACTATCAGAAATAGAGTGCTCTGATGATTGATCATCTAAGAGAACATAAGGAAGTGTTTCCTTATCTATATTTGAAGATATTTCCACCTAATACTAATTGGGGACATCTTTCTCTTCTTCTCCACTTTATGTATAATAGTATGAGTAAGGAATCTTTTGCTCCTCTTAGTAAGGAAAGTAGTCCTCATGATGTTTGGATGTGTCTTTGGGAAGCATATGGAGATCCATGAGTCCCTCCATTACTAGAGGATATTCTACCTCCAGTCACTCTGGTTGTGGTACCTATAACTCCACTTAATATCATACCTCCTAATGCTCCTGTTGCTTCTATTGATCCAGTTTCAGCCACAAATGCTCTTGATTCAATGCAGCAGGAAACATCATGTCTTCCTATTTCAGCTTCATGGGATGACTTCCTTCCAAACAGTGCAGTGTTGTTTGTGGAGTCTTACATTGAAGATATGGGAGAAATTATTGATGATATCCATCTTCTCTTTTTTGAGGAGAATTCTTCTTCACTTGTTGCGAGGGAACACTCTAACCCTTAACCACTTGATCTTTCTTTTGAGACTGACATGATTGTGGACACTTCTTTTTAGCAATTGGAAAGGAGACATATCAATCTTTGGAGATTGTATTCTAGTTTCCTTAGACATCATATCTTTTGAGAATTCTTCCTACTAGTTGGGGAGAATTCTCTACTACACCTATGGCACCACTTCTTCCTACAAGGAGGAACATCATTTAGTTTTCATGGTGTAGCTTCTTCATTATCAAGGAGCTTCTTTCATGGGTGTGCATTCATCATTGAGGGGAGGTTGCATTGCTTCTCTTCCCATATCTTCCTTTAAGGATGATTCCTTGTCTTTGGAGGGTGATTCGCTTTCATACATGGACATGTTACCTTGTTTGTAACCTTCTTTTGGGCATCCACCAGATTGTCTTGTGGCATCTACATTCATCAAGGACTTGTCAACATATGAGAAGACTATAGATACAGCATCCATAGCATACTACATATGGATTCCTCGTCCATCTTCCTATCCATAATGGGAAGTATACTTGTACCTATACTTGGTGTATCTTCTTCCTAAAGGGATAAATGTCATTTGTAGGTATTGGATGCTTTTTTCTCTTCATGACATCCTTGTAGGAGATTATTCAATATGGGGGGATACCATCATGTATTTTTCTTCTGGGGGAATATATGCTTGTACATGCACGATGTATGCCATACTAGGGGGGTCTTAATTACTCCATCCTTACATGCATCTTGTATTTCTTCATCTCTCTTTTTGGAGGAGTTTTTTCCCATGAAGTTTTCCCTCTTTCTCTATTTTCAAAGAGATTTCATTGCATTACATTGCATAGCATTGTATGTAGAGCATTGCATTTGTATATGGGTACCTAACATGGCCTTGTAGCCAGACCCACATTGCATCTTGCATTTAGATTTGTGAGCTTAAGTGCATTCCCCTAAGTTTCACTTAAGGGGGAGTGATAGTGTAAATAATTAATTATTATTACACTTTACTTAAGTTTACTTAGGAATATGCATAGACATATGACGTATCTTGTTGACAACATAGGAGTTAGCAACTTATTTGAGCACATGGTGTCTACAACATCTCTTTATGAGATACACCTATGTAAACTTATCCTCTCATCATAGAAAAAACTCCTATGCTTGATGGAGGATAATCCACTCTTGGTGGGCATGTGCTTAGTTGTGATGTTTATCTCTTTGTTGACTCCTAGTCATTCTAGGTGCCTTTATACACAAGGCACTTCTAGTGTGTATTCACTCAATTACCTCATATCCAATCATCTAATAACCATTATCAATTTTATCATCATTAGTCTCTCTTGTGCTATCTATTGAGCTTCTTGATCTTGGTGTTGGATTATTTCCTTAAGAAAATTCTTACATGATATCAAAGTTGTACCAAATTCTTATAGTTTTAAATACTTATCTCAATTCACATTTGACAAGAACACTAGAAGGAACAAAAGGGTATCATTTTGCACAAAAATTTTCTTATGAATTGGTATAGGGGTTTTATCCCACATTGTCATTGGAAGTGAAGATTAATGCCTTTTTATATAGAAATTGATGTAGGAGCATCATTGGTTGACTATCAATCCTACATGTTGGTGTGGTTTGGCTTTGGAGTTGGGGAACTCGGTCAAAGAAAGATGTGTGACTTAGTCAAAGAAGGAGGAGGTACTCACTTATCAAAGGCACACTGCATGCACTAGGAGCTTGATGATGTTGGTTGTAGTATTGACCAAGTAGCTTGATCATTAAAGGGACTTGGTCATCAAACAAGGAACTCAATGTATATTGTAGTTTGGTTTGCACTAGGACTTGATAGTAGTGTTTCCCGAGTTGGCTCATTCAATGATGTAGCTTAGTTATGCTTGGTGGAATCCACATGCTCAGTGGTAGTTTCTAAAACTTAGTTTGATCTTAGCTTTTGTGTTGCTCGATTTGTCTATGTACCTACTTTTGGCATTTAATTTGGGTTGTAGGTATTTAATTTATGTTTCACTTGACTTGTGGCTTGCATGGGGAATTTAATGTAAGGGTTTATTTTAATTTATAATGGGCTAGGCTAACTTGTGGCTTAGTTGGGTATAAGTAGGGGTATTTAGTGGAGTCTTAAGGAAGAGTGAGAATCATCTAGCTTGGAAATGATGGTGAAGTGTAGGAGAAAATTTTGAGAAGGCCTAGTAGTTGAGGCTTGGGAAATAAGGAGATTTATTGGTGGTCTTGCAAGCACAATTTGAGATCTTCCTTGGAAGTTTCTACTAGAGCATGGATCTGGACTAGCTAGAGTTTAGTTTTATCTTGAGAGATCTTGCAAAACTATTGATATTGTAATTTCTATTGTATTTGGTCATAACTTGGAAGGCCTTACAGCTAGGCATATTGCATGTAAAAAGTTATTTTATGAATAAATTCTTGTGAATTGGTATCAGGTCTTGCATTATTGTGGTTTTTCTATTGTGTGGTTATTTATAGGGATCTAGATTACATCTAGTACAAGTACTCTCAAATTATTTTTGTATCAAATTATATCAGAGCATAGTTGTTCCTGAGTGTGTAGACTGAGCACTGAAGTTGAGGCGGTTTGGATTGGGATTTGGGTAAAGGCTAGAAGAGAAGGTTTATTTTGTTGAGTTGATTGATCTTTTGGATTTGTGGAATTATTGCTTTGGTTTTGAAAAGGATATTGGAAGATACCTTTAAGAAGATTGGACCCTAGGGCGATTGATGATCTTTGTGATGTTGTGGATGCAAGGTTCTTAGAGAAGATGGCATTGATGAAGAGTGATATGATAGCTGAGATCATAATTGTTATAGGGGGTGTACCTTGGCATTTGCATACTAAATATGGTTATGAAGAGGTTGTTGAAGACTTTGAAGTTTTTGGATTGAGTGCTGAGGGTAGAACTGGTCATGTGGAGAGACCTAGTGGAACTACATTAGCCAATTTGCTAGGCCTAGATCTCAGTTGAAGTTGAAGCATAAGATGGAGGTTTCTAATTTCTTAGGTACTTTGAATCCTAAAGACCTAATTGATTAGATTGGTGAATTGGAAAAATACTTTGAGCTTGAGGATATTGAGGATCCACTTAGACTAAGGTTGGTACAAACTAAGTTGAAAGGACATGTTTCTCTTTGGTGGAAGGAGCTACAAAGAGACAGAGAGAAGGAAGGTGAAATGAAGATCAATATATGGAGGTTGATGGTAACTAAGTTGAAGTCTAATTTCATCCCACCTAATTATGAACTTGAGTTGTTCAAGAGGTTGCAAAATTTGAAGTAGAAATATATTACTATGAAATATTATATCTAGGAGTTCTACAAGTTGACCATTCAGTCTAGGCATAGAGAATTATCAAAGGAGAAGGTAGCTCGGTACATTAATAGTCTAAGATTCAATATCCAAGATGAGGTTAGTATGTCTAAGATTTATTTTGTTGAGGATGCTTATAAATATTCCTTGAAGGCAGAAGAGAAGTTGAAGAGGAAAATTCAAGGTAATTCTAGAGGGAAGAAGAAGCAGGATAGCTCAGCAAAAGCTAAACCAAGTGTTGAAGATGAAGCAAAACCTATTGATCAAAAGAGAAGGAAAAGTAGAGGTGAGTTTAATAATACTTGCTACAAATGTGGAGAAGTAGGACATTCATTTTATGAATGTCCTAAGGTTGGTGATAGAAGAGTTGTTGTTATGAATGAGGTTGAAGATCATGATAGTCAACCTGAATAGGGAGAGATTTTTATAGTTCAATGAGTATGGGCTGGTTAGAGAGCACTGGAATCTTGTCAAAGGACTAGTTTGTTCAGGACTCATTATAAGTCTAGTGGTAAAGTCTACAAGGTGATTGTGGATGGTGGTAGTATTGATTGCCTTGTTGTTGAGGAGATGGTTCATAAACTTGGTTTGAGAAGAATGAGACATCCTTATCCTTATAGGATTGGGTGGTTGCAAAGTGAGTATGCTTTGGAAGTGAGAGAGCAGTGTCTTGTTGATTTCTAGATTAGGCAGTATAAGGATTAAGTGTTGTGTGATATTGTGGACATGAGCAATTGTTATGTGTTGCCTGGTAGACCTTGGTAGTATGATTACAAGGTTGTGCATGATTGTTTCAAGAATGTGTTTTCAATTGAGAAAGGTGGTAGGAAGAATTCCCTTATTACTTTGTAGAATGAAGAGCTTCGTAGAAGGAACCTAAGTATTGGTAGCTAAGTTGAGTTGGAAATTCTGAGAGGGTTAGAGATCAGTGTGGAAAGAAGACCTCTAGCACACTGGGGATGGATGTGAAGAAGTAGAAAAATAAGAGAAATATTATACAAGTTGAGGACCTAGAGGATATATATGTGAAGAACCAATTTGGGATTTATTTGTTGAATCCCAAAGGATGTTCTTCCAACTATTGGGGACATCTTTTCAAACCTGGGGTGTCTGATGTAGGAGCATCCTTGGTTGGCTAGAAATCCTGCATGTTAGTGTGATTTGGCTTTGGAGTAAGGGAACTTGGTCAAAGAAAGATGTTTGACTCAGTCAAAGAAGGAGTAGGTACTTAGTTATCAAAGGAACTTAGCATGCATTGGGATCTCAGTGATGCTAGTTGCAATGTTCACCAAGTAGCTCAGTCATTGAAGGGACTTGGTCACCAAAGGAGGAATTTGGTGTATATTACTTCTTGGTTTGCATTAAGACTCGACAGTAGTGTTGTTCAAGTTGGTTTGGTCAATGATGGAGATTGGTTATGCTTGGCAGAATGTTGATGCTTGGTGATGGTTTTTGACACTCAATTTGGTCTTGGCTTATGTGTTGCTTGAGTTTTTTGTGAGCCAAATTTTGGCATTTAATGTAAGGGTTTATTATGATTTGTAATGGGCTAGGCCAACTTGTGGTCTAGTTGGGTATAAGTAGGGGTGTTTCGTGGATTCTTAAGGAAGAGTGAGAATCATCCAACTTGGAGAAGAGGGTGAAGTTTAGGAGAGAATTTTGAGAAGGGCTAGTAGCTAAGGCTTTAGAAACAAGGATATTGCTTGGTGGACTTGCAAGCATCAGTTAAGATCTTCCTTGGAGGTTTCTACTAGAGCATGGATCTAGACTAGCTAGTGTTGAGTTGGATCTTGAGAGATCTTGTAGAGCTATTTTTGTTGTAATTGTTATTGTATTTGGTCATAACTTAGAAGGCCTTACAGTCGGGCATATTACATGAAATAGTTATTTTATGAATAATATCAAGGGATAACTTTAAGAAACCCCTCCCAAGAAAAATATGTAAAATGCTGGTGAGTTCAACATTAAATATATAGGAAAAATTTCTAATCGAGGGCAATTTTTTCATTTGAGGAAATGGAGAAAATTATTTTCTATTGGAAAATTTTTCCTTTCAATATCAAAATTTAATAATAAATTTTGTGAATTAATTTTTTTTTTTGGTATGCAAATAAATGTAGGCAAATTTTTTGTTGGTCATAAACAATTTTGTAATGTAAGAGGTGAATTAATTGTTTCATATAATACAAAATATTAATATAGTTGTATAATATGTTGATTTCCAAAGAGATATTATTTAACTTTTTGGTGAATTTATAGTCACAAGTGGTCCATGGCCCACATGCCAAGTGTACATTGTATAGTGTACTTGTAGTATGTGAATCCATTAAGATTCAATTAATAATGTGCCATTTTTTATTGCCAACTTGGTTGTCATCACTTTTAATGTTATCATGACTCATTTTTATGGTGAAAGGAATTAATTTGGACCATTCATGTAAGATAGATCAATGCCTCTAGCTCTATTTCGGGCCAAATTTTAAATGACATACCATAAAGTCTAAATCTTCCTAGAATTAGGACACACGTCCCAAAGACCAAAACATAAAATAGTTGGCTAAATGGGGATGGTTGGAGACATACATCAATAAAATGGTAGGTGATTCTCAACCTGAGAGAAAATATTATTTTATTTTAGGGGCGAAATAACATTATCCAATAAAAAAACATTAGGGAAATGCTTGAAAAAAAATTAAAATAGTTATGTTCTAAATGTAGATCACATTAGCGATTGGACCGAGATTTGGGATGAATTATGTGTAAACTAATGAGTGATTAGCCCTAGATTTTGACCCAAATTATTTAATATCTCAGTGACATAGTTGACCCCATATGTAGGTTTTATTCACCAAATTGCAATTTTCCAAAGAGACAGAATAGCTAATTGGCAAAGATTTGCCACTAAAAAAATCACTAATAATGTCTTGTGAATTAATATCAAATCTTGCATTATTGTTTTGTTTCTATTGTGTGGTTATGTTTAGGGATCCGGATTACCTTCAGTAGGGTTACCCTTGTATTCTTGTAGCATCATAAACAAATTAAAGGCAGGCATGCAAAATGAAGTAGGATAACTAAGCAAGGAGGACATGTGGCAAGATATTGCATAGTCACTAGTGACATGGAAAAGGATGAGGTGGTATAGAAAAAAAGAGACAAAATGAAATTGTGACATGTGGGAGAGTAGACTTGATGATGGTGTAATAAGATTGTGACATGCGGCAAAATATTGATGACCATCACATTGTGGCAAAGGGAAGTTTCAAGGAAGTTAACCAAAGTGAAAAAGTGACCTAATGAACATACAACACATTTCCACATGATAAATGGTAAGTTGGTAGATCATCTAAAAAATCAAAATATGGCATGTGGCACTAAGGTGGAAGGTCTCAAGGGTGTACAAACATGAGGGGACAAGTTGACAAGAATTTGAGGACCAACTAGGAGATGTCATGTGGTAGTGACACAGTGAGCCAACTAGAGATGTTGACTTAGAGATGACAAGGATAGGAAAAATGAATCAATTGATGATAAGAAGTGTGTCCAAAGTTGACCAAGTTTGACCAGATGCCAAAAATAGAGTGGAAGCTCTCATTGAAATTAAAATTTGAGGATTATAGTCAGAAATCGAATGCACAATCAAGCTTTATTCAAAAGACTTAAAAATGAGACAAGTCCCACATTGTTTTAAAAAAAGGATTTCCTATATTATAAACTTTGAAATGTATAACTATTTTAAATTTTTGAGAAGATTACTTGTACATTATGCTCTACAGTTTGCATGTCTTTCAAAAGAGGGTTTTTGGTATGAATCTTCATCAAACCTAAGCATATCACATATCAACAAAAAGGTTTCAAAATAAACTTTACATTTTTACAATCAGATTAAGTGGTGGTATTAATGTGTGAAAGTTATTTCAAGATTTGTAAAGCAAGGTCATTTCCTCCAATCGTATTTCTTGTTGTTTCCCTAAGGGAAAATGATGATATGGATTATCTCCAAACTTGGAGAGGGTTTTGCTACTAAGGCTATTTTTCCTTCTAATCTATTTGGTGGGCCTTTTAGCAATTTTTTTATCTACAGATCTGGTGTCCTTTCAAAAGGTTTTTTTCATCATTTAAGAGAGATATTTGGTAATTTTTCTAGCCAAATAATGAGATTTAATTTAATATTCAATTAACGAGAGATGAGAGAAATTATATTTCAACATATGGAAGAGATTCATGTGGAAAAATGGCATCATCAGATCAAATCCAAGATTTCTTCCTCTTCTATATCTTCTCTTTCTCTTTCATTGTATAAGGTTGGTTTCAGCACATTGAGAAACTTTTTAGCCTATTTTTCTAGCATTCTTCACCATTCTTCTTGTTTTGAACAGCATATGTATTTCCTTGAGTAATAATAAAGAAATCGTGACAGATCTTGTTTATTGTATGTTTCTTTTCTTTTTTATATGCATCTTGATTGTGTTTGGTTTCAAAGATATTAATACAAAGCAATAATGAGAGTATTTTGATCTTGAATCTTGTCTCCTATTTGTGAGTTGAGCAATTATCTCAAATGTGTGGACAAAGAACCCAAATCTTAGTTACAATTCATTCTGTGTTGTATGCCAGGATATGTTTTGTTGTTGATTCAATGAATCAAGTAAATTATTCATATATTTTGATAGAATTGTGGAGTTCATGGAAGGATTTTGATGAGTAAAAATTCCATGGTGAAATATGATGTCTCATTTTCAAAGTAAATGGATAGATCAAAAGGATCATGGTGTATGTTTTGGCTTACGTAACACCCAATGGATAGGGAACTGATCATAGCTATATGATTTACACATTTCTTATTTTTTCATTTATAGATTTTTTTGAAAATATTTAATCAATAATCTATCTCCCTTTTTGTTTAGGAGTTGAAAGGGTAACCCTCATTTAGCTTGTGAATGCATAGTTTTTATAATTAGCTACCTCATACCTTTTTTATTGCATGAGTATAGAAGAATTTGGGGTTTTACTATTTTTTTAAATATTTAGATCCATATTTTAGCACTATTTTTACCCACTTAGGTCTCATAGAGCATAAAGTGAAGGTGTATAGCCCTATAGTTGGATTGGGTTCTATTCAATGTGTATACATAATAGGAGTTAGTTTCCCTAAATTGTATTTTGTTTTAACTTATATGGTTATTTAAAAACTATAAAATAATGATCCAATATATGGTTTATTTGGTCTTATTATTTTTTGCTTTACAAGTTATAAGTTAAAACATATGGATGAATGGTTAATGAAAATATTTGGTTTTGTTCAAATAATAATAATCTATTACTACTAATTCAACACCCCAACCCCCCCACCACCCCATCCCCAAAGTAATCTAGGACCTTAAAACACTTACAACATCCACCCAAAAAACCTGAGGATGAAGAATAATAGTATCCTATCTAGAAACCTTCAAGGGAGAAGAAAAATTTGCAGTCCTTATTTCTTGCCTTGTTTATTCCCTCTAAGATTTTTCCCTCTCATAATAAAGACAATTCCTAGAAGGGAAACGGTCTCATTTTTTAGGTAGTACATCACCGATGGTTTTACTTATTTGGATAAAAGAGACTATAATCAATGGTTTGATTAAGTTCATAGTCATCTTAGTGAGCATATTATATTGTCCAATTTCTATATAGATAAACCTTCTTGTCCTAATGTTCCTTTCAACCATAACCCTTGAAAAATGTTCTCCATTTTAGTTATCTATAATATGGCTTTAGATTGTCTCCATTTTCTTGATGATAATAAAGGGATTATTATTCTTTATCTTGGGGCATTTCCTTGAGAAATTTATGGAGATTCACATGTTCTTCCATTCAAGAATGATCCAAAACCTCCAACTACAAATCCTAAGTCTCCTATTTAGATAATAATTATTGTTGTTGCTAATGGCCCTTTCAATTATATAAAAGAATGCACATGTTTTATTCACTACAATAAGATATTCCTTGTCTTCGAGTTATAGTTCCTTGGCCCAAAAACTTCTTGATAGAAATTGTAGGCTTGTTTGTGGAGTCTTATATTAAGGATTTGGGAGACATTATTGATCAAAATAATCTTCTCTTTTTTAATTATTATATTTTCTAAGGATCTTGTCAATCTATACTTTTTGTGAGGGAATATTTTGACCCCCATCTTCATTCTCTATGTTATCCTTCTTTTGAGTTTAACATGTTTGTGTATCCTTTGATACAAAATTTGGAGGAGGTATCTTTATCTCTAGAGAATACATTTGAGTCTTAAGAAATTGGAACTCATGAGTCTCAAACTTCACTTGAGATGTCACATTTTATGGTTTATTGTACTCATGCATTGGAGGTTCATGTTTTTTATTAGATGAACAGGTTTTACAGGGAGCCTGAAACTCGAAAGTTAGTACATAAGAAGGCTGATAATAAGCGTGATAGCCCATCCAAAAAGGTAAAAGTTCAAAGGCTGATAATAAGCATTAAGCCCAGCCAAAGGAAAGAGTACTAAGAAAAGACCAGGAAAAGGAAACAAACAAAGCCACGGCCAAAAGCCAAAAGACGGCAATAAACAAAAGAACAAGCAAGAGTTATTCCTCGTTCTTTCACTCCAAATCATGCATCACCTAAGTAGCCTCTAAGGCCTATTGATTCTCCTCCTCTTCCATCTGTTGCACCCTTTGATTCACCTAGTCCTAAGCAGGAGTGGAGTTGTCCTTTTCAAGGTCATCCTCCTTTCTGGCCTCATCCCTGTCATTTCCATCCTCCTCATTGTGCATTTCTCTGTCTTTGATCCAGCCCATGAGAGAGATGATGTTGTTATTGATGGAACTTAATAAGGAAAACATCTGGTTCGCAAGGTTGTGATTATAGTTTTCTAGATTGTGTATCCTCTGTTCTGCCAAAGTGAACCTATCAGCCACATCTATCTTCTTGTTGGCATCCAATCCTTTCCTTGTTGCCTCAATGTGTTTCACCTAGTCTTTAACCTCCTCAAGCTCATGGAAAAGCCATTTGATTGATCTAAAATTATCAATCATGTTGTTGCAAGCATTATTTAAAATGTTCATCCCTGTCTCCCTGGCTCTGTCTGAAATAGCCACAATCATCGGATCAATTAATTCTTCCATCCACTGCTCTTCTTGATTATCCACAAGGATTTGGGGATTCATGGCCTCCCTAAAGATTCTCATTTTGGCTATTTTTACATTGAAGTTGATCCACACTTTCCTCCTATTATTGGTTTGCACTTCCCCTTCCGCATACCCATCTTTCTCCTCTTTTTGCTCCTTGGGGTAGAGATGGATAGGAGAAAGAGGTAGCACAGATACCTCCTCATATTGAGAGTGCACATCCTCCAGACTCTCCCTCTTGTGCTTCTTCCTTCCAGTGTCCTTATTTGTTTCCACCTGCATCTCCTTTACAACCTCCTCAGACTCTGGATCCTCCTCTTCTTTGCTACTTCCCTCCTCAACCTTCTCAACCTACTTCTGCCCTAGATCCCTAGGGCTTTTTCTGCTTGAGGTAATGGGGGAGGGGAATTTTTGACATGATAAGTTGTTGCTTTCCCTGAAGAGGAAATCCCACCTTTCTCAAAACTAAGGCTTTGAATATCATCTGAGTCAGAGGAGTAACTAGAACTTCCAAACTCCACTATCTCTGTCTGAGGGGGGGCATTGCTAATAGTCTGAGCTTTGAGGTACTCATGGATAAGTAGCAGCAGTCCCTTATGCAGAGTCAGGTTAGCAATGGGCTTCTTTTTGAAGCTATCCATCACCTTACTCATAGAGGTTAACAAATAAAAAGGGAAAGAAATTCTAGCTTTCTTCCAAAAATGATTTAAAATAACAAAGTGGTGGGTTCGGGCTCTATCAAACCTTGGGTCCAGAGTGATATACTCAATAACAGCTTTCAGAACATACCTCCATCGCTTCTTAATGGAGTCGGGGACATAGTAGGTGTCAATTTTTTTCAACGCCTTCAATTCCTTCTCACTCTCCACAAAATCCTTAACCGCATTGGCTGAGAGCTTCTTATCCCTGAAGAATTTGAAACCCTTGATAGGGATCTTGGTGATAGCCACAATCACCTCCTTCGTAATCCAAAAATTGATTCCATTCACCTTAACCCTACCATCTTTTCAGGACCCCACCATACTATTGGTCACCTCCTAATCAAAACCTTGTAGCTTCATGAGATACTTGGTTACCCCACCCTCCTCCAACTTTTCCAAAACTTTCGGCCTACTTCTCCATTTCTCAAAGTCCCCCACCAACTCCTTTCTGCATCTCTCACCCACCATCTCCGCACACTGTACACCTGCTTTACTCATAAGCTCTGCACTATGAGACTAGAATGGACCACTAAGATTAAGCAAAGAGCAGAGAAAATTAACTCTATTGTTGCCCCTAAAACTAATGCAATAAACAACCCACAAAGTGTGGCAAATAATCAATGAAGGATATCTGCATTTACGAATTCCCACTGTTCTATTATGAAAAGTACCCATATATCTTAATCCTTTCATATTCATAAATACAACTTGATATCCTTCGTACTTCCTTGGATTTTATCCAAGTCAATCTGACACTTGACATCTATCGGCAAAGAAGTTTCAGGAAGCCAAGTCAATTTTTGGTTTGTGTCGACCCCTATAGTTGCCAACCTGTTGGCAACCGGGTTTGCTTCCCAAAAAGTATGGGTGACATGGAATTTTTTGAATTTGTCAAGGGTCTCCCTAGACTCATTAATAAGATTTGCAATCATCCAAGATGGAAATGAATTGCCATTGATGCACTTAATAATGTTATTCGAGTCCCCTTCCAGCCATAAATTGGTGACCCTAATTTCAAAAGCCAGTTTAACAACATTGCACACGGCATTGGCTTCTGCAAAATGATTTGTTTGGAAACCCAATGGGAGAGAAAAAGTCGCAATACTATCTCCATTTTCATTTATAACCACACCTCCACTACCCAAGGATCCAAGGTTGCCCTTGGAGGCTCCGTCAAAGTTGGCATTGTGCCAGCCTTTAGGGGGAGGAGCCACTTGGCTTCCTATCTTTTTCTCATTTTTTCTTTTACCTTCTCCTTATTCCTACCTCCTGTCTCAAAAGCTCCCCCCTTCCTCACAAAAAAAATTTCCTTTATGTTACTAAAGGTCTTCCTTCCAACAACCAAATCCAGCTCCTCTCTGTCTCTAAAAATCCAGTTATTTCTCTCCTTCCATATGCTCCAACAAAAATGGGGCAGGAGCCAGGAGCTAATTTCCTTCAAGGCAGATCCATTGAATATACCATGCCATTGGCAGTAAAAGTCTAGGAGGTTGGAAGGAAAGCACCAGCTATAGTCAAGGTCCTGGGTGAGGAAGTCCTAGATTGTCTTGGAGTAAGAGCAATGAACAAACAAGTGATTGCCAGTCTCTGACTCATCTTTGCATAAAACACATCTACTAGGCATGATATGACCTCTTTTTATGAGATTTTCCTAGGTGAGATTTTTGTCTTGAAGTGCCAACCAAAAAAACATGTTGAATTTTGGCGTTAGGCCTGGGAGCCAGGCCCTCGACCAAGGGGGGGACTCTTCTGTGCTCCATAAAGTAGAGTACCCAGAGGCGATCGAATAGAACCCATTGGCATTATCCCTCCAAACCAGTTCATCCTTGTTGGTACTGAGGGATAAGGAATTAAGCATGATCATAATTGGTTTAAGGTCCTCTGAGATAATAGAGAGGTCCTTCCATCCCTATTTAGTCTTGTAGTTGTTGACTTTGTTCCCAAAAAGGTTGATACAATCATTAGCCCAAACACCGTAGCTAGGGTTAGTAATGACGAGGCCCTGAGGAAGCCATTAGTCTGTCTAGAAAAGAATGTTCTCCCCATTTCCTAGCTTCCAGGAGGCCTTATAATTAGCCAAATTCCTAGCTTTTAAGAAGTCATTCCAACTAACTAAGCCCTTGGGGATATCCTCACTAAAAAGAGTGAACTGAAAAGAGGGCCTTTTTATATACTTGTTCACCACAGTTTCTCTCTATTCCCCTGTGCTACTAAAGATGTGCCAGATTTGCTTTGCTAGGAGGGCCTTGTTGATATGAGTGAGTTTCCTGATTCCTAGAGCACCATTCTTTTTAGGGAGACAAAATTTGTCCCTAGCAACAAGGGGGTACCTTTGAATCCTTTCAGTTCCTGTCCATAAAAAATTCCTTTGGATTTTATCCATCCTCTCAGCGTATTTACCGGGTATGGTAAAAAGGCTCAGGGCATTTATTGGCAAGTTTTGAAGGATGGATTTAACAAGTTGACATTTTCCAACTTGGCTGAGAGTGGCTCCTTTCTAGCCTGCCAGCTTCTTACTGAACCTGTCCAAGATGTCGTTCCAAAAGGAATCAGAGGGGGACGTGCCCAAGGGGAGACCTAGGTAGGTAGAAGGAAGCTTCCCCACCTAACATCCCAAGATTCTGGAGATTCTATGTTGTCTTCCCTCTGGAGTGTTGATAAAGAAAATAGAGCTTTTGTCCCAATTGATGAGCTGCCCGAACCCTCTAGAATAAGTGTTCAAAGTGTCTTTCAAAGCCTTGGCCTCCTTGACTGAAGCCTCTCCTCCCATAATGGTATCATCAACGAATTGCTGATGTGTGATGGGGGTGCATTTGGAAGAAGGTTTAAAGCCTCTGATCCTTCCTTCTTTCTTTTTCTTCTCCATGAGTCTGCCAATACATTCTGCCAAGATGATGAAGAGAATTGGTGATAGAGGATCCCCCTGATGAAGGCCTTTGGAAGGTTTGAAGAAATTAGAGGGGGATCCATTCACGAAGATAGCTAGCGAGGGAGTGGTGACTAGCTGGGAAATTAGCTTGCACGATTTAACACCAAAGCCAAAAGCCTTCAACACGAACTCCAAAAAGGACCAATCCACTTGATCGTAAGCTTTAGACATGTCAAGTTTGAGTAACATCCCTTCTCTCTTACCAGCTTCAATAGAGTGAATCACTTCATGCACCATGATAATTGAATCTAAAATCTGTCTGCCCAGGACAAAGCTTGATTGTTGTTGAGAGATAATCTGGGGGAGAAGCTTAAGTAGCCTCAAAGTGAGCACCTTCAAGATGATCTTATAAATGAGTTGCATAAGTTGATGGGTCTAAACTTATCCAGAGTGTCAGCCCCTGGCACTTTGGGAATAAGATCTAAGAATGTGGAGTTGATTTCCTTCAGAATGCTTCTGATTTCAAAGAACTCTTGAACCGCCTTAACAACATCCTTCATAATGACAGGCTAGTACATTTGGAAAAAGAAGGTAGGAAAACCATCAAGTCTAGGTGATTTGTCCACTAGAAGAGAAAAAAGAGCTTCTCTCACTTCAGAATCAGAAGGAATGGCCTGGATCAGATTATTATGGTGTGGTTGGAGGATCTGAGGGATACAAGAGACAATGTCTTCCTGGTCCACCTTAGAGAGAAAAGGATCCCAAGAAAGAAGGGAGGAGAAGAAAGAGATAGCTTCAAGTGAATTATCATCTTCCTTAGTCAGCACACCCTGATCTTTCTTCAGGCCATAAATCTTGTTGTTAGCTCTATGTTTAAGAGTGGATAAATGGAAGAACTTTGTGTTCTGGTCTCCTTGAGCCAATTGATTCTAGATATTTGCCTCCAGAACTTTTCCTCCTTACTAATGATGTCATGTAAATCAGATAGGATGGACAATTCTTCACCTCTTCTCGAGGCATCATACCCATTTGCCTGAATGGAGTCTCGGATGGAAGCGAGATTAGAAGAAAGATCCTCTTTCATAGAGAATAAATGACCAAAATCCAACTTATTCCAAGCTTTTATCATCCTTTTAACATTACTGAGTTTTCTAGCAACCCTTAACATAGAAGTGCCTTCCACATCTTTACTCCACCAGACCATAATTCTCTCAAGAAGGTTAGGGTGGGAGGTCCACATTTTCTTGAAACGGAAGGGAAGAGGTTCATGTTGATTTTACATAGACATCATACATTTTGAGGATTCTTCTGAGAGACTAGGGAGGATTCATTGATACACCTATGGATTTTTTTCTTCTTAAAAGGAGGAACACCATTGAATTTTCATTGTGAAATTTCTATAATTATCCTAGATAATATACCACTTGTGTAGGTATTAACTATTTATCATGATTACCATTTACTTGAGGTTATTTAGGATAATGCATTTTCATATTAGTTTTCATGTTCCATACATATGAGTTTGTAATTTATTTTAAAATATGGTGTCTAGGGGACATCCACATTAGTTGGAGTTATTTATTATCCCATGTCTCTTTGTGTGTCACATATACCTTTGGTTCTCTTATGACATTATCATCCAATTGTTATTGCGCATATTTTATTATAAAATGGAGGATAATCCACATTCGGTGAACATGTGATTCCACCTTGTGTAGTTCATAGGTTATCTCTTGAGTCAATTTTAGTTATCATAAATTGTAAATATATTTAGGAATATTTACATTGTGATTCAATGGACCTTAATGGGAATTCTATTCATGTATTCTAGATCATTATTAAACCAATCAACTGATCATATATTTTTGTCTATCTCTCTTGTGCAACTAATTAAGCTTCCATATCTTGGCAGTTTTTATTTCTTTCCTTAGGTAAATTTTTACATGGTATTAGATTTCAATATCAAAATTCTAATAGTTCTTAATAATTAGTATGACTTTTATACAAAAATTGTGACCACCCATGTGTGCTTGAGATTATAATATATGTTATTTTCTTCTCATAATCATATTTTATGGAGGATATAGATACCTTGGTTGCAAAATTTAGCCACTTTCATTTTATTCTTTCAACTCTCCAAAGGCCAATCCTTGTGGTAAGAGACAAATTTTGTATAAACTCTAAGTAAGGTCCTATTTGGAGGCATATCTAGTCATATAGAAATGAAACTCATAAAGGAAAACATACTTGCATCAAGGAATAAAATACAAGATGGTGGCATGAGAATGATAATTATCAATAATTTGAATGACAAGATTACAACTTCACAGATCAATAAAATTCATAATTTTTCAAACTTTACTATAGGTATTTATATTCAATTGTTATTGTAAGGAACAAAAGAAGAGCTTGAATATTTACAAAAAAAATATCTCTTTGTGGTAAAGACAACCAATTTTCATTGATATAGTCTACTTTGCATTCAAACTATTGAACTTCATCTAATGCATTAATGACATAAAATCTATTTCTACTACTAAAAATGTAGTGGTTACATTTAATATTGATTGAATCATCTTATGACACATACCATTTAACTATTTCTCATGTTTCATTTCCATCTATCACTCATGTTCACCTGCTAGGTGGTCTCAACATTGACTATCATCTTCGATGCTCAATCTTGTTATTATCATACACATTCAATATGGGTTTATTGATAACGGAACACTCATAGAGAAGTGCATAGTATTTTATGATTGTCCTCCTTTCACACATATGTTTTAGTTCAAAAATTTGATCACTTGTATGATTGTAGTTTACATCAACATTCCCTTACATCAAAATGACACAGAATATCTCTATATCAAGTGCTAACATTGCTAAAGTATTTCTTAGCAAATTATTATTTTATAGTAGAGTATACCTTGACGTGTTTGTTTGATAAATGATAGAAATTCATAGAGTAAAGTTAAAATTTCATTGATTTATGATGTGAGTAATTTATACATATATAAAATAGGATAAGGATATTTATAATAATTTCTTATTACATGATTTTTATGATGATACTCTTCATAATATGCAAATGTCTTAGGATGGCATTTTTAATACACATCTTAGATATGAGAACAAATTTTTAAAAAATTGTATTTTATACATAATTCATGGCTAGATCTAAGGGAGAAGAAAACTTACAATCCCCATTTCCACCATCATTTAATCCCTCCAATATTTTTCCCTCTTGCAAAGAAAAATAATTACTAGAAGAGAAAAGGTCTCAATTTTTTAGTAGAACATCATGAATGGTTTAATTAGTTTCAAAAAATTAAACAATAGTAAATGGAATGATTTAGTTCTCAGATAAATGAAAAATAAATAGTTTATAATTTTATTAAACTCAAATAGATTATTCAAATACCACATTCTTTGAGATAGTCATATCAACATGCCTCGTCTATGTTTACAAGGACATTTATAACTGTGAAGTTTGGAAACTCCCTCTTTCATTATGATTTGAAGGATGTGCACAAGTCATTTGAATCTCCCACAAATTTTTCTATACAAATAAACGATTTTGGCAATGTTATTGCAATAAAATATAAATCTCAATCTTTAGATTATTCTGGCATAGTCAAGAGCCTAGACATGTATGTGAGATAAAAAATAAAGATTAAGATTGAATGTTCATGTGAGGAAAAATAATTTGAGATTGAATGGAGTCAAATTGGGGCTTAAGCATAGTCATAACTTGTAGTGGCAATCTAGCTAATTATTTTCCAAGCTCTTATATGTCACAGTTATGACATTTCCATGGAATACCACAACTTTTGTACAACCAATCCATAAGACCTTCAAGTATATAACAAAATATTGTTAAATTTTCAATAAAACATTTTATTTTATTTTATGAATACCGTTTTTTAATTCACCCAACGTATATAATTAATATTATGTTACTTTTTTATAAATTTACACACTATTGTTATGGCAAACAAATATTTTTATTCACTTTACTTTTATAACTATTGTAATAAAGTTAACAAGATATATTTAAAGAATCAATTTATTTTTATTTTGTAAGATATTTAGAGTGAAAATTTAGGAGAAGAAATATAATAATGGTTAATTTTTCTATTAGTGACTCAACACTTAGTCAAATGGTTACATTGCTACCAAGCTTATCAGTCAATTTGTAGTGTTAACCAAGTGATTCAGTTGTTCTCGAGCCAAGTAGTTAGAATGCAGTGTCTACTAAGAACCTAAGTCATTTTGTAGTGATTGTCAAGCTACATAGTATTTACTAAGCTTTAGAGGCAAGGCACAATACAAATCGAGCATAGAAGAGGCTACCAAGCTATTTAGTGGAAGTGAAGAAGATCATAGTGTTAACTGAGGTTTGTAGTGTTAACCAAGTTCAACAGTGTCTTCCAATCTCATAGGGTTAACAAAGTGAATCTAATATTGACTAAGCCATGCAACATCAATCGAGTGATTTAGCAGCTACCAAGTTTCTTAGTGTTCACCGAGTCATAGAGTACTAATCGAGTTCAAGAAAACTTAGAAGTGATTAGTATGGACTGAGCTTCAAGTTCAACTGAGTGCCAAAGAATATCAAGCACTTACAGTGTTTGTTGAGTATTAGAACATCACAAGGTTTGTCTTCAAAACTTGAGTTACAGTAGTTGGGCCAACTTTGTGAATTATGATGAAATTGGTATTGTAGCTGACTATAGTAAGTTATGATTTGGATTGGTATATATATAATACATTATAACATATCCAAGTATGTATGAGAAAGATAATATATTGAGGAGTGTGAATTAAGTAAGGCTACAAGTAGTATAAGGGATAGGAGAGATTTATCTATCACGGTCAGGTGATCATTACAGTATAAGGAATCTCAACCAGCAAATTGGAGTTGTAGATCAAAGATCAGCCACTAGTTCATCCTAACAGGTGTATCAGTCAAATCCTTTAATAGGGTAGACTTAATAGTCTTTGTTAAATCTCTTCACCGAGTGCATACTTCATCCTACGTTTGTAAATCCTTTAATAAGGTGGACCTCATAGTCCTTATTGCTCCTAACAAGGTACATCAGTAGAAGTAGCCAATTGTAAGCCTTAACAAGTTAACTTTATACTACAATACTAAAGCTTGTGAGTGTCATCCCCACCCCAGTTTTACTTTCTATTTGGAAGGTTTTTGGGTTACCATATCTTGTGTCAAAGTGTTATGAATGTTTATTTGCATTCACTCTTTCATGCATGCAATTAGATCAAAATATTATATGAAGGATTAATTGGTGAAGTAAGATAAAGTTTTATTGGTTCATGATTCACCCCTCCCCTCTTAGTAACCTTGCCTACCTTATATTTCCAACACATTGACTATCATCTTTTATGCTCAATCTTCCTATTATCATACACATTCAATATGGGTTTATTAATCATGGAGCACTCATGAACAAAATAAGTTATTGTATGATTGTCCTTCTTGCACACATATGTTTAAGCTCACAAAATTTGATGACTTGTAGGATCTCACTTTACATCAGTATGCCCTTAGATCAAAATGAAAAAGAATATCTCTATATCAAGTTCTATAAAGAACTTCTTAGAGAATTATTATTTTATAGCAAAGTATACCTTGATGTGTTTTCTTGATATTGGATAGCAATTCATAGAATAAGTTAGCATGTAATTGATTTATTATGTGATTAAATTATACATATATATAATAGGATAAGGGTATTTTAATGATTTGTTAAAACATGAATTTTATCATGATACCCTTCACAATATCCAAAAGTCTTTGGATGACATTGTAATACACATCATAGATATTTGAAAATTAAAAAATTTCTACTTTATAAATAATTCATGGCTAGATCTAAGAGTCAACAACTTGGAAATACAAAATCTTGAATATTAGAATTAAATGGTAAATAACTAGTTTATAGTTTTATTAAACTCAAATAGATTATTCAAATATGACATTTCTTTGAGGTTTACAAGGCCATTTCTGATTGTGAAGCATGAAAAATATCTCTTACATTATGGTTTTATATATGTGTGCATGTCCTCCAAAGCACCCACTGCAAAAAAATATGATGTCACCTTTATTTTATTCAAGCATGGTTGGGAGCCTAGACATGTATTTGAAAGAAAATTGAAGATCAAATAAAATGTTCATGGGTGGGAGAGAAATTTGAATTTGAGAAAAGTAAGAGATGGTCTTGAGCCTAGCCATAAATAGTAGTGGCTATCTACCCTATTATTTTTCAAGCTCTTATATGTCATGGTTATGACATTACAATGGCATACCATAGCTTTTTTGAAACAAAACCATACTACCTATAAAATTTTCTATGGAACATTTTTATTATTTTATGAATACAATATTTTTAAATCACCAATAATATATATTAAAGATTATGATACTTAAACTTATACATATTTTTCACTAAAATTATTTTTATTGACTTTACTTTTTTAACTATTGTAATAAAGTTAATAAGACATGTTTAAAAAATCAACTTATTTCATAATTATGTAAAGTATTTAGAGGAAAAAATTACGAGAAGTACAATTATAACAAAGATATAAATATATTTGATGAAATGCGAGTTTGAAGGAATGAAGATTATAGCCAATGAAATTTTATTTCAAAAAATCTATTTAATTTCTTTTTCTAAATTTTTTTTATTCCTCTATAATGTATATGAGGTATTTGATATATTGTTAAATGTAGTTAAAAGTATTCAAATTAAGGTAAAAACAAGTTTTGAAGGGACCCAAAATCCTTTACAAAAAAACTAAAGATAAACATTAAAGCACCACTAGGTTTTACAAGGGCCTAAAATCTAAAGTTTTAAACAATGAAACTAGGTTTTACAGGGACATGAAACCAAAAGTTCAAACCATAAATAGCAACTAGGTTTTACAAGGACCTAGAACCTAGAGTTTAAACAAGCTAGAAAGCAAAAAGAAAAAACTAGAAAAACTGCCCAAACCAGCAACCAACACAACAATTCCACAACTAGCACCTACAGTAGCTCTTTGATAATGTTTGCCACCTCTTTACCTACTTCTACAGTACTCTAGATTATGTCATTCAGAGTAAGAATAGGAGCCTTAAGATCTTAGCAACCTTTTTCCACATGCTCTGCATATTTCTCTTATTAGGTCCTCCTGGACTCCCCATCCCTACATTACCAGGAGACATTATCTCCTCATGACTCTTCTTACCCAGACTGGAAGCTGCAGCACATAGACTAGAAGTAAATTGTTCCATTTTTTGACCACTTTCCTTAATTAAGTAACAAAGCTATTGGTCATATTCTTTAAGCTTTTCATGGATGTTACCAATTTGCACTTCCATTTGAGCTCTCTTAGTGCGTTCAACCTCCAACTCTTTTTGCATAACCCCCATTTTCTTCTTGAGAACCATTATTTCATTATATAGCCAAGAATCACCCTAAAGAGAAGTCTTGGCTTTAAGCTTAACAGTGTGAAGAAAGAAAGGAAATTTTAGCATCCTAAGAGTCATCCCTCCCATCTACCATAGTCCTAGGCTCAGAATCAATCACAGTAGCATAGTATTGATCTGGGTATCAGTATTGATATCAAACTTCTATGTCCTCTCCTCCTTTTCTTCTTTTCTCTAGTTATTGTTCTTACCAATAGGGCCTTTATCAATTTCCTTACCAGTATCCTCTTCCATTTTCTTGTCACTAGCATTAATCTTCATGTGAGAAGGGTGTTCATTCTATTTTTCTTCATCCTCCCCAAGGGCTTCTGACCCAACATTTGAATCAATATTTATATTCTTACTTCCCTCTATATTATCTTTACCAGTTAACACCTCTTTGCTCCCAAAGTAACCATCTAGGTTAGAACTATGATCCCCCATTTCCATTTTCTCATCATTATTAGAATTCTTAGATTCTGTGATATCCTCAACATTTTTCTTAGTCCTCTCCCATTTGAAAACCTTCTTGCTATCACTAGTCCCTTCTTCAACCTTTGTTGTCTTAGAGTGGGGATCATTACCAGACCCTTTCCTCTTCTCTAAAACTGGACAGGGCTTTATAGCCTTACTTTTACAAAAAAAATTGATAAGTAATATTAAACCTTCATGAAGCACAAGATAGGACTCTTTCTTCCTATGAGCATAAAGCCTTTGAAGTAGAGAGTATTTAAGAAAAAATAGAAATGAAATCCTATCTTTGTGCCTAAAATAAGTTAGGAAAACAAAGTGAAATTTATGGACTCTCTTAGCCCTATCATCAATAATAAAATAATGACAGATACATGGTAGCACATCCCTCCAGATAACCTTTATTTGATTCAGCTTGAAAAAGTTGCCATTTTTCTCCAAATTCTTATCTTCATCTTTCATCTTTGGAAATTTCTTAAAATTTGCATTGGAGATACTAGTCTCCTTGCTGAATTTAATCCCTTCCATAGGAAGCCCTATAATCTCAGCAATAAATTATTCAGTCAATTTCATCATGACCCCATGCAAAGTGACCCTATCTTCAAACCAGTTTTTAAAGAAGGCATCTATAATGTGAGGTTTATACCCATGGAGTCTCTCAATGTAGGTCATCACTTTTCCTTTTTGCAAAATCACCCACATAGAGGCCTTTGCCTTCCAAACCCTACAATTGCTCGGCTCTTGCTTTTAGGGTTCCCCTCTCATCTCAAAAACTTTTTTTCCCCTAAAAATCACCAAAGTAGTGAAAACTAGAAAAAGTAATAAAGTTTTGAAGATTACCAAGGAGCTATTAAATTAACCTTACTTGTGTGCCAAATGCAAGTCATAATAGTGTAAAAGTACTTCCTAGGGAATCTCAAACTATACTCCATAAACCCATCACTACTCTTCATAAATTTTCCAATCTTAGGAAATCTTTCCTTCTCTAGCATGTGTCCTATCATAATTAACTATCACCGTCAATTTCACATCCTTGCATAGGTCAACTTGCCACCTCAACTTGCTTTCCCTATAGACCACTTGGTTAGTAATCCAATTAGCAACTAAATTACCCTCCCAAAAAATATGAGAGAATATAACATTATCAAATTTATTAATAAGGTTTTTTATTTCCATTATACTTCCCTCAATAGTCAAAGTAACCAGACTCTTGTTATTAAGCATGTTAATAATGTTAAGTGAGTCTCTTTCCATCCAAAGATTCTAATAACTAGAATCTACTACCAGCCTCAAAGTATACAACATTTTTGTAGCTTCAGTTTTATGGCTAGTAGAAATCGCTATAGGGATGGAAATAGCATCAACAATTATACTAGTATGGTCCCTAAAAACCCCTCTACAACTAGCTTTGCCAAGATTTCCTTTAGCAACACCATCAAAGTTACCTTTAATCCAACCCATAGGAGGAGATTCTCATTTTACATTTTGCCTCTGATCATCAATTTTGATTTATATCCTTTAGTCTGCATAGGGTTATTGATTTGGATATTATCACTTAGTTTTCTATGAGAATTGAAGTTTTCCTTGATAGCTCTAATTATATTATGACTAAGAACCCACTCAAGAATTTCATTGTCTCTAAAAATTCTATTATTTCTTTCTTTCCATATTCCCCACCAGAGATGGGGTAGAGTAATATTCTATAGAAAACCAATATTAACATCCTTAGAAGGACATATCCAACTCTGGAAGCATTGATCAATATTATTCTACAAAACCCAATCTAAATTCTAGTATATAAGGATATAACTCCACACTTTTTTACTATAATTACAATTTAAGAAAAGATGATTCCTATCTTTAGAATCCCTTTTACATAGGCAACATCTGTTAACCAAATAAACCCCTCTTTTTTGCAAACTTTCCAATTTAAAATTTTGTTTCGAAGCAAGATCCAAAAAAGAATGTTAATTTTATGAATAAGACCTTTAATCCGGGCTTTAGTCCATAAAGGTCTAATTCTTTTTTCCTCAATTCTCGAAATAGAAGAGACTTTAAAACAACCTCTTCGTTCAAATCTCCAAACCATTTTATCTTTAATAAGAGTATATAGGCTAAAAGCATTCAAGATTAACTGGATACTATAAAAAGTCATATTACTTTCAACTAGACTAACCCATTCATTATTAATCTAGTAATTCTCCACAAAAATATCAAAAGTTTTTTTACATCTATCAACAAGAGTTCTATCCTCAAAATCCTCAATCAAAGGATGATCTAGAAGCTACACATCATCCCAAAACCTGATCTTTTGCCCATTACCCACTTTCCATATACAACCTTTGATTAAAATATTTGTAGCTCCCTAAACATCTCCCCAAATAGTAGAGGGAGATAAAACATTAGGATAAGAAAGAAAATCAGCCAAAGAAGGAGCATCAAAGAGGTATTTATGTTTCCAAATAGAACTCCACTCCTTATTGTCATGATAAACTCTCCAACCCTACTTAGCAAGAAGAGTTTTATTCATACTCCTGATAGACCTGATCCTAAACCACCATCCAACTTAGGCTTACAAATTTGATCCCAAGAAACTAAATCCACTCTCTTCTTATCCTTAGAGCCAGACTAGAGGAAGTTTCTTTGGATTTTGTCAATAGTATTGTAGACACTCAAAAATGGTTCGCATCTATGACATTCATCACTTCTTCATACTAATTTGTCCCATTTTCTCATTCTACTAACTTTGATCTTTTGGCCAGATTGACCATATTTCATCATTTGTATCCCCTTTCACATCAGTTTCATATCAACTCGAAATCATATCAAATCAACTCGGAATCACCCCAAATCAACTCAGAATCATATCAAATCAACTTGGAATCACCCCAAATCAACTCTGAATCTCTTACGCATGTCTCTATTTGGCTTCTTTGTCATAGATTCTTGGCTTTAAGTGGGTTGAGGTGTCTTATGACGAGTCATAGATTCTCTTCCACATTTAGCCATGTTTGACTTGCATGTGTCATAGAATCTCACAATTGGCATATTCTATCATATGCATCATAGGAATCCCTTGCCACATCACACATCTATGGGTGAAAAATCCAATGCTCTTATCCTCCATGTCAATTATAATCTTATCCTCCATGTCAATTATAAATTGGACACTCTTTCTCTCATTTTGGGTCCTTGATCTGAATGCTTAAGTTTTGAAAGTCCAAATCTTTGAATCTTTGAGTCTCTACTTCTTTGCATGTTGCATTCTCTCTCACACATAAAATCACACTTCAAGTATTCTCATGGCATTATCCACATCATAGGCTTTGGCTTCAACCTTGTGTGCACTATAGGCGAATTGGAGCTACAATCATTTGGAGAAGAAAGAAGAACATGGGAGCTACAAACGAAAAAGAGGGTTTCTATTGCTTTCTTAATTAGTTTGGCTTTTATGGTAGACTAGTGGGTGCTAATATATGTTGATTGAGTTTGTGATTTGCTCATAGTATGTTATGTATTTAATCCATTTTTTCTGATCCTACATTTGGTGAACCTGACGTGAACATGCATATCTAACTTGGGTTTTCTTGTTTTGTGCTTGTAGGTGCAAGGAAGGAGCTCACTTGGAAGGGTATAACGACTATCTGCTCTTCCTTTTCACACCTAGATTAATTAGGGGGTCCAGTAAAATGCTCATATGCTATTTTTTCATGCATTCTATTAGCTTGCTATTCTAGGGTGCACTCTGCTCTATCAGGGCGCACTTGGGACCCCTAGGAGCAGTTTTAGGAGCCCAAAAACCACCAAAACCTCTTTTTGTTGTTTCCAACTTACCAAATACACCCATCTAGGCCCCAACTATGTCATTGACATAGTTTTCACTGTTTGGGCACACTTTGGAGTGTAGCTTTGAAAATTTCAGTTTCTGGGTCTTGACTAGGCACACATTTCCCCACACCCTGCACCTGATTTCCCAACTACGCCCTAAAACTACCAAATGCACCCAACTAGGCCCCAACTGCATCATTGATGTATTCTACACTATCTGGGTGCACTTGGGGATGTTCAGAGCCATTTTGGCCTTCTGGGGAGCAATTTGCACTGTCGAAGCACACCTAGGTTCATAGTAAGCACATGCACCAATCAAAATCTACATTTCAAGCTCCTATCACTCTCTAGGACATAGATTAGGTGATTTTGTGTTACTGATGATCTATTTGCAGCATGTGGTGATCGTTGGATGAAGATATGATCATAACAAACTACTGATGTGTGTGCTTTGCAGGACATTGTCGAAGACTTTGTGTGTCTTTCAAAACTATGTGTGTAGATTTCCTAGATTAGATAACATTTTGTTTGCTGCTTAAAAAGAACCTTTTTCTTTTCTTCCTAGCGTTTCTATGGTGTTAGATCCCTAGGAGTTTCATTGGATGTATCCTCTCCCCTCGTCATTCATGGATCTTGGGTGTAAGAGAAATCCGTGTAACTTTTATAGGAGGCCTGCCTTGGACCAAGATACTCGATATTGGGTATGCCAGGGGATGACCTCAGAGCGGTAACAGGCCAAAGCCAGGTCAATGTTCCAACTGCTATATAAAATTTGATTATGGTGAAAGTTGTGTCGGCAGTATTGTTGTGTGATAGCTCTCCTCCAGTACCCTTGTGGTGCGTCAAACCCCAGTTCTCAGGGCTGGGAGACCTTCTGCGGAATTTTATCATTAACTTGCCGAATGGAATGCCCTTACTAAAAACCATGTTTTAGTGGCCAAAATCCTTTCTATCCACTGGCTCAAGGGGTCACCCATGCCCGTGAAGACATCCTACATTCTCGTGGTCCTTAGTAGAGGCAATAGTCCCTTGGGAAGTCATGCCCCTTGGGAAGCGGATCTTGGTAGCCCCGAGAAGTGAGTGCACTGTAAGGGGGAGCCTGTGTTGCCAAGATCCTAGGTTGTTCGCTCTGGATAAGCATGATTGAACTTTAGTTCAAGTAGGAATTCAGTGGATACAGTCCTAAAAGCCTAGGTTGTGGTGTGTTTGTTAACTTCTTACAACAGCTATTCTTGTCTTAATGTGTCTTGCGTGTATGTAATACATAATCAAGATAAAAGCCAAACTTTTAAATTTACACCTTGGATATCATTTGAACTTGTCAAAACATCACACATTGCCAAAATATTTCAACCTTTATCAAACTTTGCAAACATTGGTTCAACACACTCAAACCTTGGAAAACATGGCGACTTGTGCTCTTAAATGTGCTTGGCAAAACATAGATCTCACACTTGCATAGACTTCACTCGCATTCACCCTAGTATAGGCCTCATTCATGCATCATATAGACTTCATATTGCACCTTTTAATTCCCATTTAGTATCTATTACCTTTCATATTGCATCCATTTAGGTTCAATTTACTTTCCTTAGTTTTTGCATTCCCATCTCAAAATCAGCACTTTGCATTCACCACCTTGCCTCTTTGCATACCTATTCATCATCTTGACCACTTTATCCATCGTTTTGGGTGTCCTAACCATCATTTTGAGCATTCATACTAGCCCTAACACTGTCCTCTACCATTTACCTCTCTGTGACATCAATCCTGAAACCATAGCTTGCAGAATTACCTCAGTTTCAGCCCAGCTTACCAACTACACCCAAAAACTACCAACTGCACCCAACTAGACCCCAACTAAATCATTGATGTATTCTACATTTTTTGGGTGCACTTGGTGGTATTGAGATCTAGTTTTGGGTTCCAGATAACATTTTGGGGCTTCAATAGTGTCCTAGGTACCTGGTTAGCTCCCCTTGCACTAGCCTGCCCAGATCTGCATTCTATAGCACCTAATCATCATCGCCTTCACTTAATACATCATTATATATGTCATAACCTTAATTTTGCATCTCCCAACACATCCTAACATCAACCCCAGTATCCTGGCTTCCTGGCATGTCAGTTTGGTAACCATACCCCTCAGAATCAGCAAACATTCTTCCTAGCTTACCAACTGCACCTAGAAACTACCAACTGCACCCAAACTGGCTCCAAGTGCATCAATGACATATTTGGTACTATTAGGGTGCACTTGTCATTTTTAGGGCACACTTGGGTACCTGCATGACCATTTTTGGCCTTCGAACTGCACTTTAGGACCCCAAAACTGCATCTAGGAGCCTCTAAACCTACCTATTTTGCACTTGACCCAAGAGCGTATCCTACACCCAAAATCCCCTTTTTCAATCATAGGCATTGTCCATATCACATATCCACTCAGCATCACCATCATTTTGAGTCCTCAAAACATCATTTTGAACCCCCAAAACCTTTGAATTTAGTCAAAAATCTAGACAAAGTATAAGTCTTAGAGTATCTCCTAGTGTTGACAGATAATGGATCTTGACTAGTCTTTTTACCTCATTGCTTATCATTTTCTTTGGTCAAAATCTATTTATATCTTGATATATTTGACCTTTTCATCTTTTATCAATTTGATCTTTTCGTCTTTTATCAGTTTTTGGTCAAAATCCAAAGTCCTTTATCACAAGGTTAAACTCTTAGGCAAAATACTTTCAAAATGTTTTATCTAAGTTCAAAACTTTCCATATACCCTTGTCATAACATAATCATATCCTAGCATCCCCAAACGTTATTTTGACCTACCCTAGTGTTATATCCCCTTCATATTGCATTGATCAAAATCCTTAACATCATTTTCACTACCAAACCCTATCAAATTGTCCATCAACCAAATTACCTTCTTGAGCATTTACCCTCATTTCGCATGTCCCAAACGTCATTACGAACCCTAGAACATCATCCTTTGCATGATATACTGTGCATACATCAACCTTTAGTATCCTTAACAAGTCCAAAACATAACCCCAATTGTCATTTTGCATACCTTAGAGTCATTTTCATCCCCTCTAGTCAAACTTCAAAACATCACCTTGCATTTTGCATTTACATAATATCCCTAGGACATTTTCACTTTTCACATCAAAACCATAATTCATTTAGCATTTCCTCACATTTCATAACATTCCTAAACAATTAAAAATCCCAAAAACACTCATATCTTGCATACCCACCACTCTAAAATCACCCAAAACACTCAAAAATTCCATTGCATTTGCACTCTTAGGTATCATGTCAGCACTTACTAGGAGACAATCAGCTCAGAGACCTTAGGAACTCTATCAACCTTTTTTTTCTAAGGCACAAGCACAACCAAAACCTCATCCAAGACAAAGAAAGAGCAAGAAAATCCAACAAACCTTTGACGAAGACCAAATTGAGACATCACAACCATTACTAGCAGACCCCTCGAACATGTATGTGCAAGATCCTCAAGCTATGGCACAACAAACATTGAAAAATACACCTACCATGAGATATCCTCCAAACACTTCCCCCACACATGAGATGGTTCAATGGAGTCCTGACTTTGAACCTATATTCGTGCCAATGCCACCAGGAGGAGGAAGTGTACCAACCTCACCTGAATATGAACAATCACATGCATTTGAATTCAGCCAACCTAACACATCAAACATACAACAAGGTATTGTACACCTAAGTGATGAATCTGACACTAATTATGGGATCACTGATGAAGAAATGGCTAGGGCATGTCAAGACAAAAGTTTTTGCAAGAACTTCAAATGTTTGGCAGCACAAGAAATTGTCAAATTTAACCAAAACTTGGAAGGTCCTAGGTCCAAAAATCAAACCAACACAACAATTGAAAACATCCAACCCATAATAAATTTGGACTTAGACAAGGGAAAATGACCTTTGCAATTTTCAAACACAATAATGGCACCTATAAGATCCCATCAAGAACCAACAATTGAAATCCTCCAAAGTACATTTGAACACATCAATGTCAACCCCTTGTTTGATGAAATACCACCAATCCCTAAACACCCCAAAAGGACATTAAGACTTGATTTTAGTCACATGATGAAACAACAAGATGCACCTAAAGGGACCTATGTTCTAGGGATGCCAGACATACCTCCTTTTGAGGCAAATCAACAAAGTACACCTTTGCTCCTAACTTTACCCAGTGCTATGACATCAAATGCTATGGAGCCTCTCATAAATACAACATGTGAAACATCAAGTGCAACCATCCCTATAGATGCACAAAGGAAAAGTCTTATTGACATTACACCCATTCCTAATAGGGACACATCTCATAGTCAAGTCAATATGATGTCGCAAGCAGAAACATCTAAAACACAAAGGTACCAAAAAAACAATACAAACATGATGTTCAATTCTCAAGGACTTAGTCAACCCCCATGACAACAACAACCTACAATGGTACAAGGACTCAACACTTCCAAGGCACAACCAAGTCTACATCCACTTGACACACATCCCACATATCAACAACAAGATCAAACACAATGACAACAACCACAAGTGAGGCAAACATCCAACGTTCCTAACATGCAATCCTATGTGGACCCACTTGACTTACACACAATTTATTAACAACAATTTCAGCAACAATTCCAACAGCAACAAATGATGTTTTCTAAACAACAAGAGCAACTCAAGCAACAGTTGAAATACCAAAGACGCCTTGAACAACAAATCGCATACCAACAACATTTGTTACAACAACAACATGTGCCACAACAACCTCAACAGATACCTCTAGAACAACAAGCACACACATGGTCTCACATACAACCAACAGAGGTATCCCAACAACAACCACAACACATGGCACAACAACAACACATGGTACAACAATCACAATCAATCCCACAACAAGTGCCACATCAAATATGACAACAAGTTCCCCAAAAATAGGGACCTTTCTATCTTTGAGGTGCCAACTTACCTCCACCACCCAGTGACACTTCATCAGACTCATCAGACACAAAAATGTCAGAATCAAGTAGACATAGTTCTCACCACAGCAAACAGTCTACTCATAGACACAAAAGACTTGAAGGAAATACCATCATGCAAAACCCCAATGAATAACTATTACAACAATTTAAACAACTTTCCAAACAAGTCGAGGCATTGGGAGTGCAAAAGAAACAGGCTCTATATACGGAAAGGGACCTACGTCCTAACCCATTTAATAAAAGTCTATATATGCCTCCATTCCCAAAACACTTTGAAGCTCCAAGGTTTGAAAAATATCGAGGAAAAGGCAACCCTATTGATCACATCCGAGAATTTTGTGCTTCATGTACTGAACTTAGTGATGAACCCACTTACCTTATGAGATTGTTCCCTCGTTCTTTAGGTGGGCCTGCACTTGAGTGGTACTCCAAACTTCCTGGTAATATCAAATCTTGGTCAGAGCTAGCAAACAAATTTATCTCCCACTTTGCCTTTAACATCACAAATGAGGTGACACTTTCTGATTTGTGCTCAACTAAACAAAAGACAGGAGAATCATTCATCACATTCTTACTACATTGGAGAAGCGTAGTTAGTCAATGCTCATTAGACATCCCTAAAGAATAAGTACACTTGTGCATTGAAAACTTAGTCCCAGACTTAATGTATGAACTCAAAATCAAGAGTCCAAGCACCATTTCTAAACTAATGAAAAAAGGGGCTAGTATTGAAGATGCTCTTATCCATAAGGGAATCCTCAAGATAAAAAAAGAAAACACAAACACCAACTCATCTAATGACAAGGAAAAAAATTTCTCCAAAAACAAGAATGTGACTAATGATGGCATTGTGGATGCTCGCATGATTAGCACCACACAACCTCAATTGACTTTGAAAGGTGTAAACCATACAAATTCACAAACCTCTAATCAAACATCAGCTCCACAATAGAAAACTAAGACTCCCACGCAAGATAAACCTCGAAGACATCCTAGAACCAAAGACAGGAAATTCACACCATTGGGAATACCACTTGGGACTGCATTACAATAGTTGTTGAGTAATAACTTCCTACAATTACCCCCAATCAAAGATGAACCATTGACTAAAGCTGATTAGTGGGATGACAAAAAGTATTGTGATTACCATTGCACCAAAGGACACAAAACTTCATCATGCTTCCAACTGAAACATGCAATACAATACCTTATTGATGATGGTGTAATCACAATTGATCCATCACTGTTAGCATCCAACTTTGATCATACTATTTTCAAAGATCCTTTAGGTAATCATGACAAAGAGAAACCCTCAAGTTCAAACTCAAACTCGCAAGGTAATGTGAATTACACACGTATCAGCTATGACTACACTATCAATTGCTTTAATGAGTCTGACTTCTGCATATCCACATTCACATTGAAGGCTGAAGACCCTCTTTGTGTTGTCACTACACGCCGTAGCAAGATAACCCTACCTGGAGCCCCATCTAGACCTACTGCTTCTACTAGACCTGTACCCCCAAGTAGACCTACTGCTCCTACTTCATCTAATTATAGCCTTGTTGAACAACTCGAAAAAACCCCTGCACAAATATCCATTTTGGACCTATTGTGTGCATCTCCCCAACATCAAAAGATCTTGGATCAAGCCCTTAAAGAGTCAATTGTCCCAGATAACATTGATGTTTCCCAGTTCCAAGCCATGGTTGGGAACCTATCCACGTCACAACATATCACTTTTTCACCCCATGATATTCCTAAGGAAAAACCTAACCATAATGATCCCCTTTATCTCGAAGTCTTCATCCATAATGCCAAAGTCAGACGTGTCTTAATAGATGGAGGAGCAGGATTGAACATTTGTACTCTTAAGGTTGTCAATAATTTGGGTTATTCTGAAGATGATGTGGATCCCTCTCGAAGAATCACAATAAAAGCTTATGATGATGGTAAATGCTTCTTTAGGGGCATCATCACATTACCTGTCAGAGTTGGTCTAGCTACTGAAGACACGTTGTTCCATGTCCTAGACATCGAAATGAATTGCAACATGATACTAGGACACCCTTAGCTTCATGCTATGAAAGCATTCCCTTCTACATATCATCAATGTCTAAAGTTTTCCTATGACAACGTGGAGGTTACCATCCCCGGTGATCCAGATCCTTTCCAGTTTCATGCTAATCTAAGAGATGCTACTGCATTCCAAATCCCAACAAACAATGAAGCACAACCCACAAATTCCTCTAAGTATGTGGATGTTGATATACTGCTCAGTAAATCCAAGGAAAAGATGAAGATTTAAGACAATGGGTGTGGAGAGTACTTTATGTCTCAAGTCTCTCACATTAGGGAGTCACTAGTTTCTCCCCAATCTCATGATAAATCACAACAACTTCAAGCACAATCAGAGATTAGTACAAAGAATGATACTTCTATCAATGAGAATACATCCGTATGTATTGAGAAAGCAAAAACAGAATGAGAACCCACTTCGATATCTCCTAGCAAGTATGGACTTGGGTTTACTATCATGCAAAAACAAGGTTATAATGGTTATAGTGGTCTTGGATCCCAAAAACAAGGAATCATTGAATCTATCACTACAAAAGGATAACCTCCTAGTTTGGGGCTTGGGTTTAAACCATTACGAATAGGTCCTCCTAGTACCACGGTACCTACATGTAAGACTATGGATGTTTCAAACGATGAAAAGGCATCTGAGGATATCCCACTTGAAACCAGCAATCCCCTAGCCTTTGAGCATAACCCCAATGATCTAGTTGAATCAATTACCCATATATCTACCTTCAACCAAAGACCATTCAACACTAATGATGACACGTCCTCAAGTTATCCTGAATCTTTGGATTAGGACCAACGTGGACCACCAATTTTTGATCGATTTGACAATGATGACACTCTTATAATAGAATTTGAAGGCATTATGACTGAAGATCATAAAGAAGTAGTTTCTCCTAAAGAGAACACATTGGCATATTTTGGGGAGCCAACTCCACTTTCTAGTTACAAAGCAAAAAGAGAAAAAGATAGCAAGCATAGGTCTCTTGGTGAAAATCAAAAGGCGCCAGTAGACTATAAAAAATCAAAAGTTAAGCAGCTCCCATTGATACAAAATGAAAAATATGATGCCATGAATATCAGTGTTCCAGTGTTCAACATGCCACAAACTCTTTTGGAGCTCTCTCAATCAGCATTGATGTGGAAGGTCATTGGTCTCAACCCTCCCTTATATCCCTTTGTTTATCCCCAAATCCAACTACCTACTTTGTCCAATAACCAAAATCAATCCTTTATCCAACAAGACTTTGCATATGTCATCATCAGTGACATCCCACATGACATTTCTATTGACCCAATTATCCTTATATGCCTTGATTCACAAGAGATAGACATTGTCTTTCATACGGTACACGATGGTATATCTCGAGGCCTTTCTAGTGGTTTGATTTTAGCTACAGACTTGGAACAAATCCTATGTAGTTATGGTCAATCATGGATCCAGAGCTCATCAGCTAGCAACAGAAACAACAGATATCTTCTCAGCATCTGGCAATGACATTCTTGATTTCATCTAAAAGTCCTAAAAAAATATCAAAAAAATAGTAAAAAGTCATGAAAAAGGTGAAAAAAACAAAAAAAACAAAAAAAAAAAAAAAAAAGATGGATGCCTTGATGAAAACCTGGTAAACAGGCGTCTTGGCACGAAAATTTGAGTCAAGAGAAAAATTTTGTCCAAAAGTGAAAACCTAGCAAACAAGCGCTTTGGGCAAGTACCATGGTGAAAACCTGGCAAACAGGCACCATGTGTAATCAGTTATCGCTCCTCCATCTATCAGGATTCCATTTGGTATTTTCCTCCTTTATCATTCCTTGATCATATCCTTCATATCGCAAGACATCCTTGGTTCCTTATCATGGCTCACGAACTGGTTAATGTCCCTCGTTATCTTGATTAAGCATCACCAGTCTACACACACTCTCTATCATTGGCTTTTGTACATAATTTGCATCTTGTCTGGGGGCATATTACCTACATGGTGCGTAAGTTTGAATTTGAACTAGGGGCATATCCCTAAGTGCTTTTTATCCATTGGACCTATTGTATAATGAATTGGAACTAACACTTGTATATGCTTATATGATCCTGAAAAAATCCATAAAAATCATAAAATTTCCTGAGAAAATCACTAAAAATCACATAATGTCCTGAAAAAATCGTAAACATTCAAATACGATCCTAAAAAAAATCACTAAAAATCACATAATGTCTTGAAAAAATCCTAAACATTCAAATACGATCCTGAAAAAAGCACTAAAAATCATAAAATGTCCTGAAATAAACCCTAAAAATCATAAAATGTCCTGAAGAAACTAGTCACGCAAAAAAATCAAATATCCTCAAAAACCCTAAAAATCACAAAACCCGTCAAAAATTTGCAATAAACCTTGTACATACTCACTGCGGATAACCACCCCTTTTGTGTAACCACTTGCACTTTGCAGACTAAAAATCAAAGCACTACACTTTCAAGACAATCACACTATCTGACCAACGTGAACCAACAATCAATCCAACATGTCACTACGAGCCTATCAACTAAATCCACAACCAGAACGATCACACCGTCAACATGTCAAACACCATCTAAACACCTAACACACTAAAAAGCAAGTAATAATGCGAAAGGATAGCTATTGGCTCACGTTGTTTAGTGAGTGATTTATTTATTTTTGCTTTGTTTTTCTTTGATCATGTTCCTATGCCACTCGATGATATAAAACTAATCTATGAGACTGGTCAGGATGGTTCATGGTCATCTTTTTCCATTTCTGTCTATTACAATGTACCTTTGAGAGTCTGGGGCATGTACATATGCCTTAGGAAGGACAAGGTCATTCTCTATTTGCATCGTGCTTGTTTACGCAAGAGGCTTACATTTGCGCTCTGGCCCTTTATGCCATGATGTGTTGCATTCCCTTTGCCATATCAAAATAAAGCTCCATTTGACATATAGAGCACTTTCTAGAATAAAAATTCTTTCCATCATACTAAAATATCCTCATCTCATCTTTCTTTTTCATCTCATTCTCCATCACCATGATCATGTCTTCTGATTCACCAAATCATCTTCATCTCGCATTCATGCATTCCTGCATCATCCTGCACTGTCAATCAACTTTTTATGGCTTTCCACCTAGTTCAACCTTAGCCTAACATCTTTTCTCATCATATTTGACCAAATACAACCATTTTTGATGATTTCCCTCATGTTATGACCTCTTTCCATCATTTTGGGCATGCACGCACAGTTTCGAGTAATTCCGAGTCCAATTGGGCTTATTCTGGGCCCTAGAGACTTTTAGGGCGCAATCTGCACTGTCTGGGCACAGTTGGGGCTCCCAACTACATCATTGATGAACTTTTTCATTCCAACTACATCATTGACACACTTGGTAGAGTTTGGGCGCACTTGGGGACCTAGGTTATCCAGAATTGCTCCCGAAACCCCTAAGTTGCACTCTGGAGGCCATAACTTTTGTGTTTCAACTCCGATTTATGAATCGTTAGTTGCGTTGGACTCATATCTTCCTTTTGAAAAAAATGAGCTATCATTTTCATTTTTTGGTCACTTTATGGAGTGTTAATCCTTGAAATTACTCTTGGGCTCCTAGTTGCCCCCCGTCATGTTGATTTTGGCCCCCAGAGCCTTCTCGAGCACATTTTGCACTTTTTGAGACCACTTGGGCTTCCCAAGTGCATCATTGACGCACTTGGTACTATAATGGAGCACTTGGGCTTACCAAGTGCGTCAATGATGCACTTGGTTGAGTTTTGGGCGCAGTTGGGGACCTAGGATACCCAGAACTGCTCCCGGAGCCCACTCCGGAGCCCATAACTTTTGCATTTTAACTTGGATTTGCAATCCGTCAGTTGTGTTGGATTCCTATCTTTGTTATGGACAGCATGAACTATCATTTTCATCATTTTATGTCTTTCTTTAGTGGTAACCCATGCAATTATTCTCGGGCTATGGGTTGACCCTGTTCTGCACTCTAGGCCTCATAACTTTCACATTTTAGCTCTAATTTTCATTCTGCCAATTGCTATGGTTTTGTCTTCTTGTTGTCAATAAATTTACTTATCATATGCTTATATTAGTCAATTTCTTAAGGGGGCACCCATATATATCATCCCTACTGGGGCACGTTGTGGCTTTCTCATCAATTATTCTTTGATACAACGCTCTAAATCACATTGTATCAAAGAGGGGCAAAATGTAGACGCTCAAAAATGGTTCGCATCTACGACATTCATCACTTCTTCATACTAATTTTTCCCATTTTCTCATTCTACTAACTTTGATCTTTTGGCCAGATTGACCATATTTCATCATTTGTATCCCCTTTCACATCAGTTTCATATCAACTTGAAATCATATCAAATCAACTCAAAATCACCCCAAATCAACTCAAAATCATATCAAATCAACTTGAAATCACCCCAAATAAACTCAGAATCACCCCAAATCAACCCAAAATCACTTGAAATCAGTCCTAACCAACCCGAAACATATCAAAAATCCCAAATCAATCATCATTTATCTGCTCCTAGGCATTGTTGTGGCTTTCAGTGTCTTGGAAACCTATCAACTTATCAATCTTATCAATCTAACCTTAGTACTGTCATGGCTCTCAGTGCTAGGTCAAACTATCATTCATGTCATCCAATCTTTGACATTGGTGAGGCTTTCAATGTCAAATCACAGCATCATCAACCATTTTAATAACATTGACAATGTTCAACGGTGTTATTATGATCAAACCTTGTCAATCAATTTCAATCCTGTAGCATTTACAATGTCGGTTAAATGTTACATATCAACCAATTCATGTCATGTGTCCTTGGCATGTTATCAACTTCAATCAATCAATTTGATCATGGCTTTGGTCTACCTTTTCAGCATCTTATTCCATATCCATCATTGTCACATTTTCGTCAAAGGATATGGTCGCATTCATTTAATCAATTTGGCCAATTATCTACTAATTTTCTCTATAGGATTAAATAACCCATAATTTAATCCTATTCTTTCTCATTATTCTTCCTAATTATCATCCTCAATTAATTAATTTTATTAATTAATTGGTTTATCATCTGCAAACCATGGAAATTCTTAATTTCCTAAGTTCCATTTTCCATTAGTAATTCCATTTTCTACTAATTATTATTTTGTGGAATAAGAGGATTTTTAATTCAAATATTCCATCATCATGACACTTGGATATGACACCTCCTGGATTCTCCTTTGACACTTGGCTAAGATTTGTCATAATCAAATATTATTACCTCTTACGCATGTCTCTATTTGGCTTCTTTGTCATAGATTCTTGGCTTTAAGTGGGTTGAGGTGTCTTATGACGCGTCATAGATTCTCTTCCACATTTAGCCAAGTTTGACTTGCATGTGTCATAGAATCTCACAATTGGCATATTCTGTCATATGCATCATACAAAATCCCTTGCCACATCGCACATCTATGGGTGACAAATCCAATGCTCTTATCCTCCATGTCAATTATAAATTGGACACTCTTTCTCTCATTTTGGGTCCTCGATCTGAATGCTTAAGTTTTAAAAGTCCAAATCTTTGAATCATTGAGTCTCTACTTCTTTGCGTGTTGCATTCTCTCTCTCACATAAAATCACACTTCAAGTATTCTCATGGCATTATCCACATCATAGGCTTTGGCTTCAACCTTGTGTGCACTATAGGCGAATTGGAGCTACAATCATTTGGAGAAGAAAGAAGAACATGGGAGCTACAAATGAAAAAGGGGGTTTCTATTGCTTTCTTAATTAGTTTGGATTTCATGGTAGACTAGTGGGTGCTAATATATGTTGATTGAGTTTGTGATTTTCTCATAGTATGTTATGCATTTAACCCATTTTCTGGTCCTACAAGTATCAATGTATTTAGCTGAAATCCTAAATAGACTCAAAGCATATGTAGGAATACTTTAAAGAAAAGCCTTAAGAAGAGTAATTTTTCCAGCTTGACTCAATAAATTACCTACCTAACCTACCAATTTCTTGTTGAATTTCTTAATAAGATCTTTCAAAAAAGAATCCAAAGGATTTGGTCCCAAAGGGAGTCCTACATAAATACAAGGAAAAGACCCTATAGAGAAACCAAGAATATTATTAATCTTTCTTTGTCTCGAAACAGGGGTATTGATAAAATACAATGAACACTTATTCTAGTTAATCAATTAACCTAAAGTAGAAGAATAGAGATTAAGTGCCTTTTTGAGTTTCCTCGCTTCCCTAACCTCAGCTTTTCCCAAGAAAATTGTATCATCCACAAATTGTTCATGGGAACAAATAAGATGATGAGAAGAAGGCTGTAAATCTTAGTATCCCCTAAGGAAACCAATTTCCCAATATATATACCCAAGCAATCAGCCATAATAGTGAAGATCATAGGAGATATAGGATCTCCTTGTCTCAACCCCCTAGATGGTTTAAAGAAATCAAAGGAACACCCATTAACTAGAATAGAAACCATAGTAATAGAGATCATCTGCATAATTAGCTTAACCACATTGACACTAAAACCAAAAGATAATAAGATCTTATGAAGAAAGGACCATTCTACTCTATCATAGGCTTTAGCAATATCAACTTTCAATATAAAGCCTTGATTATTAGAAAGAGATAAAGAATGGATATTCTTATGCATAAAGATAATAGAATTAAGGATATGTCTACTAGGAATAAAACCATTTTGTTGCTCAAAAATAAGAAAATGAAGTAGAAGCAACAACCTCAAAGTTAGGACTTTGAAAATAATTTTATAAAATGAATTGTAGAGATTGATTGGCCTGAATTGATGCAGAGAATTTACACAAAGCTTCTTTGGAATAAGGAAAAGGAAAGTAGAATTAATTTCCTTCAACATCCTGTTAGCCCCAAAAAATTCTTTAACATCACACACATCTTTCCCAACCAGATTTATTCTTTCTAAAAAAACAACATAGGAAAACCATCTGGCCCTGGTGTCTTATCCTCTCCTAACAAGAACACAACTTTATAAATTTCCTCTTCCTTAGGGATAGCACATAGCATTCTATTATGATCTTCTATGACCAAAGAAGGAATAACATCCAACAACTCAACCTAATGAATCAATATGAGGACATCAAAGAAAAGAAAAAGGGGACCATTTCCTTTGAAATTTCCTTTTCCTTTGTTAACTTTGTACTTCCTTTATTAATATTTGAATTTTGAGTTTTTTTCTCTATGTTTTAAAGTAGATAAGTGAAAAAAAATTATATTTGTCACCTTCATCTAGCCAAATAGATCTAGATCTATGCCTCCCATAAATCTCTTCTATAGTAACAATATCATGATGCTTCACCATCTTCTCATTTTCTTCCATCACTAAATCCATAAAATACCCTTCCCGCTGAATTCTACCTTGGATCATTTGAAAATCCTCTTTAATTTTAGATTTGTTATCAAAAATGTTCCCAAAACATCTTTTATTCCAAATTTTAACTTTCCTTTTAACATTTCTAAGTTTAGAAGCCACACAAAATAGAGTTGTTCCTTCAATATTCATGTTCCACCATTCAGCCAACTGATCTTCAAACTGTGGATGCTACAACCACATTTTCTCAAATTTAAAAGGAAAAATCTTTCTATTATGGATAGTCTTAGCTATAAAAATCAAAGGGAAATGGTCTGAACCAATCTTCTAGATAGCCTTAAGACTACACACAAAATCTTTAGTCCAATCTGGAGATATAAGAACTCTATCCAAGAGAGCTCGGATACATTCATTGTCAACCCTTTTATTACTCCAAGTGAAATCAATCCCAAGAAGATCAACATCCATTAAACCTTCCTTTTTATAAAATCCATAAGATCTAGTCTACCATCCAACTAACTAAAATTTCCCCCTTTTTTTTCATGCTCATAAAGTAAAACATTCAAATCCCCCAAAAAAATCCATCTAAAATAGTAATCATTACTCTTTATGTTAGAAAGAGTAGCCCACAACTTTTGTCTTGCACTCTTGATGTTAGGTGCATACACATTAACAATATACAATTCATTATTCTTGGCAATACTCTTTATCTTGAGCACCATAGAATGTTTATTAGTATTCAACAAGGTACCTAAGAACAATGATAGCTTCCACATAATCATTGTTCTCCCTAAGGCTCCTTTTGAGCTACCGGCCATAGTATAGTAATTATTAAAAGATTTAAGCTTTGCAGCTTTCTCTTTATCCATTTTGGGTTCTTGGAGCACTAAAATATCTAGTTTGTGCTCTCTAACAAAATTTTGAATATATCTAATTTATGAATACTATTCATCCCCCTAATATTCCAAGTAATAATATTCATCATAAATTTTTAGGGGTAAAATCCAAAATAGTTGTATGTTTCCCATCAGCAATATTCTATAAACTTTCACTTTCTCTAGTTTTTTTAGATGTTTTTCTTCTAGGTTTCTCTGGAGTACCAACATTCGGTTTTAGTTTTGGAAAACACATTTCCAATTTACTACTTCGAGTCTCCACTCCTTTACATAAAGTGTTACCTTTCTTCTCTATTTTCTTTCTTTGAGTTTGTTTCTGTTTAGGTTCCTTCTTATTTGAATTCACATCCATTCCTTTGGATTCAAGGACATTCTCAAAGGATATAATCTCTTGAAAAAGAGGAGGCTCTTGAAACTGAGGTTCATCAACCTATTTATTCTCTAAAGCTAGAGTATGACTCCTTTCCTCAAGAATTTTTCCTTCCTCTGTCTCTTCTAAATCTTCTAAATCTTCCCATTCTAGCTCATTTTTCTGATAGATAACCAATTTTGATTCATTGGATCTACAATATTCTTTTTAACTTACACACTAGATATCTCTTCTAATTCCATCTGCTTACTTGAATCTTGATTATCAAGGATATCTTTATCCTTAATCACCTTCTCAGGCATTGCTTTAGGTTTCCATACCCTTTTCTGGATCTTAGATTCTTTCTTTTTCTCCACATTAGCTAACTTAGGTTGGTTTTTACTTTTCAAAGGGCAATTTTTCACCCAATGACCCTATTTTTTATAAAAAAAACAAGAATTTGGAAGATCTTCAAAGATTATCTCTTGCATCCTTTTACCAAGTTTCAAATTCAATTCCACTTTCTTGGGAAGGTTCTTCAAATGAGAAACCTTCACATAGATTCTAGAACACTGAAGTTTTGATTTTGAAGCTGTGACATTGTCAATATCAACAAGTTTACCAAAAGATCCATCTATTCCTTTGAAGATATCTTCATGCTAGAACTCCAAGGGTAAACCAAGAAGTCTTACTCAAACTAGAGTGGTAAGGAAGAAGGCATCAATTAGATCCATATTTGGCTCCCATTTTTTAGTCATAAGAGTACTATTACCAAACGACTAAGGTCTACCACAAAGAACCATGTTTAAATATTTCTTATAGGTAAAAACAAAGGAAAAGAAACCATTCATCATAGGTGTGATGTCTATTTGACCACGAATAACCCATTTTCTTTTGATCATATTTCTCAAAGCATCAATATCAGGCCTAGCCCCCAGAAATTTTCCAACCAGAGGAAAAGATGATTTTCCTCTAGATCTTCTCCCAAACAAAGAAGACCACTTCCATTGATCACCTGCCAACTTTTCCTTCGTCTAGTCCTCTGCCCTGCACACATTTGCATTCTTTTCCACATTCTCTGAAAATTTTCTTTCCTGCAATGGGTCCCTTTTGAGCACATGATAGTCGGACAGGGAGCCAGAAAGAACGTTCTCGTCCCCACATCTTGTGGAGTAGGGTCCTGATAGTTTATCTTTTTCTTCCAGGGATCCATCAGGCCGTGCAAAACCTATCGAAATCCCTGCTTTCTGATTCCTTGTCCCTCTAGGTTAGTCCCTACTGCTCAATTTCCTCCTTCTAGATTCCCACCTTCTAGAGCTCTAACCATTTCAAAATCCTTGTTTTTTATTGTTGATTTTTTTTTTCTATGTTACATTGTTAGATAATTTAAAATATCTAAGTTCTATTTGAAAAATAAAAAGAAAAAGATGTTATTTTTAAGAGAGTTATTGTTATTTAGTATAAGAATTTCATTAACTAATTAATACATAAGAAAACATAAAATATCTCTCTTTTAGTGAAGTTGCATTTTTTTTAATGTAAATGTAAAGCATACTAAAAAGTGACTTATAATTAGAAATATTAGCACATAGATTTGAATATCAATAACTATTACGGCCCATTTGGCAATGGGAATACAAGCAGAATTGGCATATGTAAATTCTTAAAATTTTGAATTCTTCATTTGGATCCACAAAATTGAAATTGAAATACGAAGTAAACTAGAAATACATATTTCAATTTTGGCCCAAAAATCAGGTTTTTGCAATTCCACCCAAACAGGTGTTATTGGAATACATATTCCTATTCCACTTTTATTTATTTTAGAAAACATAAATTTTGAGGTCTGCAAATTCCCCATCAAATATTAGCAAAACCAAATAGAGAATAGGAATACGTAGCCCCATTTTCTATTCCAAAATAGCTATTCCTATTCCTGCAAGCAAACGGGCCCTTAAAGAATATTATTTTTTGGCTTTTTGTCATAACAAAAATTAAGAATTCAATAAATTTTAATAATTAATAATTTATTAAGTAATAATTGACTAGATAGCTACCCAAACGGTTTACTCACCTACAAATGCCACTTATTATCATTTGTGAATGTCGTCGAGCAAAATAGACAAGGATTCAATATTTTAATCCATATGCATTGTGGCAATCGCTTGCAACTAAAAATTACAATCTCTTGGGTGATTGTAATGTTAGAAAAGTAGATTATATCATTGAAATATTTGATATTTAGCCGATAGGCTACTTATCTGGGGTTCCTTTGCTAGGAAGTGTCCTATTTGGCCCGGCAAATGGTTCTATCTGTGAAATTTTTAGCCAAAAAAATTAATGGATATTTCTACAGCATGTAATAAATGGAGATTTCTATAGCATGACAAGGTTGTTTATTTGCCAAGGCTGCTTGGAGGGAGCATAGCCAGCTGCCCCACTAAGGTGCTACTAGCAAAGACCACCCAACATGCAGAGGAGGGAGGCCATAGAGTAGTGTTATATACCACCATTATGAGGAAGGAATTTTAGAGTGTTTTTATGGCAACTATATTGTTCATGCCTTCTCCCACCACTATTCTACTTATAGATGACCACCCTGGTTGCAGAGGACAGAGGGCATAGAGTTTCTTAACAACAACATGCTACTTCCATGGCTATTAAGCCAAACTAGAGAAGCCCATCCCTAAGATCATAGCTCAAAGCAAGGCTTCTCAATTTAGAAAAGTTGGTTTCTATTGTCTCTAGATCCATAACCTTGTCTTTAACATCGAACATTACATCCCAAATATGCAATCTTTTGAGTTTAGTTGATTTCAGAATCATCTGGTGGAATTTTGACCACATTAGTGTAAAATTGCTAACATCCACTACCTCCAAGCTCTCCATTGTCTCTCCCATTTCAAAATTAACAAGAGTCGCATCCTGAAATTTTAGGTGGGTGATCCCACAATAATGGGTTCCACTTTTTGACCAATTTTGACATTGAAATCAATATTTTTGCAATAAACGTCACATTCAAGTGACTATATCTCCAAAACTATAAATAATTTCAAGATGACATAAACTAGTGATTTTGAGTACTTTGTTCCTACTTTGTAACTATATTTTTTAATTTAAAAAAAAGATAATTTATATCAAATTTTTTTATCTCCTCCGAAAAGTGGTACATAATAAAATTCAATATTTTTAAAGAGTGACAGTCTGTTTGACACACATAACCTTTTTTTTAGAAATGATAATGAAGTAATTCTTTCGACGTTAGATTTGTAACATCAATATCCAAAGGATGCATTTGGTTTGATTTATTTTGGTTGAATATTGTATAGTTTATGAAGTTTTGAAGTGACACAAATTGTAATTCAAACATACGTTCCGTTTGACACAAATAATTTGAAGTCAATTTATCATAAACCTAAATTTTTTTTTTTTGAATAGAAAGGTATATCAATAAGCTAGTTCCTACATATTTTTCTAAAAAAAATTGACCTGATTTACTAATTTTTGCAAGGTGTCGAAGTTGGTTGATGTTCAATCGGTAATGAACCTATAATGAGTTAAACTCATATTTGAAAGTCTTAATGACTAAAATATGTATTACAATTATAGTCATTGGAAAGCTTGCTCTAAGCAGCACATTTTGAGATTTTTTATTTTACAGTAGGAGATCATTCTCCTATAATTATGGGAGTCAAAAGAGCAAAAAAAAAAAAAAGGAAAAAGGATTAAAATTTTCCTAATTTTACGCGTTCGCACGAACATGGCATTCACACAAACATTTTGGGCATGTTCATGCGAACCCATGTTCACACGAATGTATGAGAAAAATAATCCGATAGCCAGAATTTTTATTTAAAGTGTTCACGTGAACATTTATAATAATTTGTGTTCGCATGAACATGCAAAAAGGGAAAAATTATCAAGATCCCAAATGGAAAAGTGGAATTTCAATCGCAAAATCACCATTACTAATATGTTTGCATGAACATATTAACAAGGTGTGTTTGCACGAAAATACCTTATTTAAATTTAACATGTTCACACAAACATACCTTGTTAATATGTTCGCACAAACATAGTTAGCACATCAGGCGAACATATGTAAAATTCTACATGCAAAATTTTCATCATTTCGCAATTTCCTTCATCCCCCAAAAGTGGTACCCAGTATTGTGGGTTCACCCAGGTGTTTTAGATTTCCCTTACCAATGACTTCAAAAAACTCAACTGTAGTCTCCTTCAAATGCAAATGCTCCAAATTATCTGCTTCAAGAATCAATTTGTCTAAGCTTAGTTCTTCTGGATATATACATTCTTCAAGCTAGGATTGCTCAACTCCAAATAACTTGCTACATCTGAAACTATAAGACTAGGGTTCACAATAGAGAGAGATTCAAGCTCCAGGCATATAGTCAACAAAAGCATCAATTCTATGCCAGAAATACTAACACAATGTAAAGATAGAGATTTTAGGCAAGGAAATTTCTGGTAACTAGGCTCCACACCTGATACTATAGTATGCCCTAAAACTAATGTTTCAAGCTTATGTCTTGCACATTTCTCCAAAATACATAAATTGGGTTTTGAATGGACCATATATACCAAACTGTGCAATGTCTCTCTGGTGTACATTAGCCAAGCAATAACAGGGGCTGCTAAGAGTTTAAATGAATCACCCATGCAAATGGACAGATTTTGCAATCTATCTGTTTGAAAAATGGTTTGGGTCATAAGCATCTCAAGACTGCAAGCACTGAGTTCCCTATAAAACAAACCATCTACATAATGAAATGAAAGAGTATGCAGGTGATTTTTTGCTACTTCTCTCCATTTTCTGCATGCAAAGGATGCTCCCACAACATCATGAGCAGAACCAAGACAAGATAGAATTTTCCCAATGATTTCAACAAGAAGCTTATCCATAACCAACATAGAGGGATCTAGACCTTATTTCTGCACATCAAAAGGGCAAGAATTCAGACAAATTTTAAAACCCACCCACACCTACATGTTCCAGCAGAGCTTATTTAAACCCCTAAAGATCATAATTAATATTTTCATTGTAGAATATTGTGGAACAATTTGTTGATGTGTTTCATCCCCAAAAGAATTAAAATTGAGAATTACATTGAAGATGCATCGCAGAGAAAGACCTTCACATATACCATCCTGAAACAGAAAGAATTTGCAGATAAATTTTAGATAATCTTACTTGCATGTTTTATATAGTTTCTATAATAGATTATTTATTTATTTTTAAATTAATGAGAGGCTCACAAGTTACGATTGTGATGACCAAGAGAATTAGGACTAGTTGGGATGCAAACAAGCTCGCCAAATAGAAGCAACTAAATATCATGTGTTTGAGCTACAGAAGGAATATTGTTTAGTATTGAGTGGGTTATAGATCTCAAAGTGATCATTTTGAAGAGTGTTAGGTCAATTAGTCAATTCACTAACTTGCTTGTTTAATGCAAAATTCTCATTCACAGATTTTACAAGTCAAATAAATTATACAATTCTGTTGTTTTGTTGCGAGATCAAACATTTTTTGTGCTTTTTTTTCTGCAGCTCCTCATTGATAGGTGTAAGTGGGATGTATTGGGCTTTCAGTTAGTTAAATTATACAATTTTGTTGTTTTGTTGGGAAATCAAACATTTTTTGTGTTTTTTTGGCTACAACTCCTCATTGATAGGTGTAAGTGCGATGTATTGGGCTTTCAAAAGCCCTAAATCTTGGCTTCAATGTGTTTTCTTACATGTTTGTTTGAATTTCTTAGCTTAATGTATTTCCACGATTGCATAAATTATTTATTGAAATAAAATTTATATAAATGAACTTATTATTGATTAGTAGACTAATTCCTAATATATTGAATGTGTATTGCATTTGTGTGTTGTTTGTAACTATCTCTAAAATATAATTTATTAAAACTTTTCAAACATTGTATGATTACATTATTATTTTTTATTATTTTTTATTTTGGTTGCATAGTATTGTTTGTAAAAAGAATATATTGTAATTTTTTTATTTTATTAGTAATCCTTTTTTTTTTTTGTTAATAACGATATTTTATATTTATTTATTAAAGAATTTCAAAGATACATATATAGGCTAGAAACAATAGCCTTCCCACAAACTTTTTTACAACTTATATCACCTTCATCTAAACATTTATCCTATATACATATTCAACTATTGCCCATTTGATCGGGCTTACACATGCTACACATTACTTTATCAAAATTTATAGGATTTTATATGAAACCCTAAAAAACTCCTACATTCGGTCCTTGTTCGGCTCTGTCCAAAATCTACAAACATTCTTCACTTTCGTCACTCCTTTGCCCACTTTTGCATTGGCAGAGCTATCCTGTGATTATCCTCTACTACCATGAATTCTAAATTTTGTCAGCATGAACCTATCCCCATAGCTTTTTCACTTTTCTTTTGCAAGCTCCTAGCACTCCATTATTTTCTTCAATTTCCTTCTTCGTTCTTGATGAGAAGCTTGCCACCCCAAAACATGACTTTGAAACCCCAAAAATGTGGACCTCATTCCTCTAGTTTTCATCAATGAACAACAAGTGAAAAGAAAAATGTAAAACTTTGGCCACCCTTTTGGTCCATCCCTTTCTTTGAAAATGTGAATCTCCTCCATTAACCCGAGCCACACTGCTCTTATTCTTTCCTTGTCACTCCTTTGCCCACTTTTGCATTGGTGGATCTATCCTTTAATTATCCTCTGCTACCACGAATTCTGAGTTTTGTTAGCATGAAGCTATCCCCATAGCTGTTTCACTTTTCTCTTGCAAGCTCCCAGCCCTCCATTATTTTCTTTGATTTCCTTCTTCGTTCTTGACGAGAGGCTTGCCACCCCAAAACACAACTTCGAAACCCCAAAAATTTGGACCACATTCCTCTAGTTTTCATCAATGAACAACAAGCAAAAAGAAAAACACAAAACTTTGGCCACCCTTTTTGTCCACCCTTTCTTTGAAAATGTGAATCCTCCATCAACCTAAGCCACATGGCTCTTATTTTTTCCTTGTAAGCTTCCTTGTCCACCCCAGTTGGCCACCAAATAAAACCAAATTTTCCTGACACTTCCCCCTCATCTTCATCTACATAGCACTTGTTGTAATTGAAGCCCTTCCCTAGCCATGCCCATTCCAACAAGGAATTAATCCCAACAATCAAATCTTTTGGGAATAGCGGCATCATCACCCATTCCACTTCTTCTTCCAAGAACACCAATTCCAGTCCCCATGCCATCACCATTTTTGCAATATCCACATTAATTTTCCAGTGGTGGGTTGAATTTTGGAACAATTCTCCAACCATTCCCTTCACCACCTGCAAAACACCTTGTGATTGGCATTGAAGCAGTAGTCGCAATCTCTGATTCTGGACCGGGTTGAAAAGCATCTTCTACTATCTGGACGTTTGAAAGGTGAAGGTAGCTTCCATATCTGCTCTCTATATTTTCCTTGCCTGTCATCACTTTTTGTACTCTATCTCATTCACCAACTAAGTCTAATTATTCTTTCCTTTTCTTTTTAGCCTATCTTTTCATTATGTAGGCATTTATTTCAAATCGCCCAAATCTTTCCTCCTTACTCTAATCTGACAATCCTTTTGATTGTATTTTTATTAGGAATTCTTGGAGACATTATATCTATCACATTTTTTATGTAACTAATCTAGATCCACCAAAATGATACACAATTAAGAATTCTAATGTAAAATTTAATGTCAACTTTGAAGTGATAATTTATTTTACTTATACTCTTTTGTCCCCTTTATACAATCCAAGACAGATTAATTTTTGAAAATATTGTGAACAAAGTGAAAGGAGGTTAAAACCTCTTAAGTCTTTAGAACTATGTATCTTTCTAAGTCTTTGGGAGTTTTTCTTTTGTTTAGTCTTTATCCCATTGTAAAAAGTTTATTCCATGATTGCAAGCCAAATTTGGAGAGAAAATTCTTCATACATTTCTTAGATCAATCTCTCTACACTTGTCATGAGAGGAAAGGTATCTCGTTAATAATGATGCACAGACCCCCTTACTTTGATGGAGAAGTGGAATTGTTGATATTATAAGCATGAGTAGAATATTTTACAATCGGCTAATCCTTGGACCTGTTAGGTACAAGTGCTAGTTTAATCTTTAAAACTTGGATTATATCTCCGATGAGAAGGAGGCCTGTTTGGGACGGCTCCAAACAGGGGGCGATTCCCTTCTATAAACAAAGGATGGGGTTATCATGGTTTCCTCACAATTACATAAGAAGAGAGAGAGAGAGAGGGGAGAAGATGGCTGCAATGAAATTGTTCTCATGCGTGCTGCTCATGGTAACAATAACACTGGGCATGGCAGGTATATTATATTATATAGCTCAGCCTCAGCCTCCTCCTTTCTCAATTGATTTAGAGTTTTGAATTGATGGTTTTGATTGTTTATTGTGTAAATGGCTTTGGCAGGTTACATGGCAGAAGCTCAGGCTAGTCAGTGCGATTATCCATGCGCTGACAAATCTGAGTGTTTGAAAGACCAATTCTGTGTGAATTATGGACAGTGTGGTGAAAAGGGGTTGTGCACGACTGATCCCTGCGACAGTGTTGAGTATTGCTATAACGATAGCGATTGTGTCGTTGAAGCTCGCCCAACATGCTGCGAGCCTGGCAGGTGTGGTACATATCCCAACGAGGGATATTGTTGTTAATCTCTCTATGGGACTTATGCTCTCAACAAACTTCTTATTAAGATAAATAATCTGCTTTTATGCTGCTTTGGACATTATTATTATTATTATTATCCTACTTTCATTAGATTGCCATGCCCTCTGGTTGCAATCATGCTTATAAAACTGCTATAATACAATAATTATGTGTGCTGTAACTCTAGAATCTTTGTGCAACACAAAGTCAATATATATTAGATTTGTCAATTATTCTATAAGTTAACTTTATATGCTACTCATTTATAAAATCATCATAATTATAGAATAGATGGTTAGAATATTGTATACGGTATATTATTTTCTTAGAATGAGAATAGATAAAAGGGAGATGATTATGTTTTAATGGGTAGTATCTCATTTTCATAGAATATTTAAATATGGAAAAGAGAAATAGTTACCTTTTATTTGGAGACTCATGTTTTATTATACTAATCATAGATAAGCCATAATTATCTTTTATTATGTGTTACATTGGTTTTTTACAATGATAACAAGTAAGAGAGAAAAAATCAAATTCAAATCTATAGACCCAGTCAAAGTTATGCTAATAAAATTGCTGATTCTTTTATCAAAGTGGATGATGAAATTTAGGCTCTCATAAAGCTAAATAAGTGACAATGATAGGTGAATTAGGAAAATATATAGTATTGAGTAAAATAATGTGTTCTTGTCCATAATTAATTTATATGGTTATCTACAAATAATTTTTAACACATTGGCCCAAACTTACTATTCATTAATATGTCTATAATGATAATGGCTCTCCTATGATCTCTACAAGTATATTAATATCGCCATTTGAGGATCATTCTCTTAAAGAATTGGAACACAATTTGTATGTCAAAATCTTTTCTAATTAATCCTATCTTGATTGTGTTACTAAAATATTTGTTATGAATGAAAGACAATTTTTTTATAGATTCTAGTGGAAAATATTATAACCATTAATTCATCTACGAATTGATTAAATAATTTATTATGTGTTAACCAACTTTAATGGTGCTTGATATAGTGAAGTAGTCATTTACTCTCGACTTAGAGAGTTCCTATTTATGGGAGTGGGAACATGTTTTAGTCTCCCTCTTCATTCAATAAGCATGCAAATAGGAAGATGGAGTAGGTTTTTCTTTCTTTTATTTTAATTTGTCCCAAGATTTAACAATGAAAGATGAATTTGGAACCCAAAAAATTAAGTTAGCTATTGTAAATTCAACCAAAGAAAGTCTAAAAAGATCTTAAATAAGGAGAATACTCTGCCACATATATGCACAAATTCATTTGTGTTTGGTTAATACATGGGACATGAAGAATTTATATATTCATCTCTAAGAGATCTATAATTCTCTTGTAACATTTGACAAAAGTATTTTTATAATATTTTGTATGTGTTTAAATAGACATGTGACAAAGAAGAGGCTAAAATATATGAATACATTCATTTGTTTTATAGTAATTATGAGCACATGTAAAAATACATTAAAATAAGAATATATATTTATATTAACTTCTTGTGCAGTACAAAAAATACATATTTGTAATTTTTTATTAGATGAAAATAGGTTTTGAAGGGGTCTTGAAATCATTTCCAACATTAAAGAGAAAGAAATATCAACAAGGCACATGATCAAAATATCTACAAAGGCAAAGAAAGAACAATTGGCGACCAGGGATGAAAAGCCAACAAAAGGATAGCAAGAAGGAAAAAGCTAGCTGAAAAGAAAAAGAGACAATGGAAATCCTAGGAGGCCAAAGAACTAAGTAAACTTATTAAGCTACTCTGCAACAACAAGCTCAAGTTCACACATGATGTCAACAACCTTCCTTAAATCCTAAATATCCTTGTTAGTGTTCTTCTCCATGTTCTTAGTGTTGGCATGAGTTCTTAGGCCATATCCAACAACAATTTACATATGTGTAGTTACTAATAAACATGTTGATCTAGAGTAAATTCCAAAGTATTTAATACAAATCTAGGTTGAAAGTGGTTCTAATCAATTTAACTAATTTTTATAGAAAAAGTTGTTCAGGAGATGTTTTATGCGTATTGTAGAAGTTGAAATTATCAATGGTACTATTTATTATTTATTTTTCTACATAGAAGAGATGAAAAAGTCAACAAAATAAAAAATAAATGATGAAAAGTAGTTCCTCTTATATTGTTGAAATTATCATATATATATGATAAAGTTTTTTTAGGAGATGTTTTATACTCATCATAGAAGTTGAAATTATCAATGGTGATATTTATTATTTATTGAGATGAAGAAGTCAACGAAATTAAAAAAATAAGCAATGAAATATAGATAATAATGATCTATCACACACACACACAGTGAATTTATTTAAATAAATATTTGGTTCAAACTGGTTCAATGTTTGATATATTGTTGAAAACTTTCTATGTAGGCTACAACATTTTTTTCTTTTTACATAGATCCTATACATGATCCTTTAAAATATTATAGCTTATACCTTAAAAATAGTGTACATGTATGTATATATGTTACTACCTTGGACTCTTATTTTTTATATATGTTATTACCTTGAACTATTTATCTCACAAAAAAATATTTCACTATAGTCATCTAGTAATTGTCACCACCTTAGTAAATTATTACTTTTCTAGAATAATGTGATTTATATTACTTCTACATGTTTGACTATTAAACTTTATAGTTTATCTTATATAAACATATAATTGCTATGATGATAGCAATTGTCTCGTTCCAGCTCGCCCAACATGTTGCGAGCCGAGCGGGTGTGCTACATATCCCGACAAGTTAATCTCTTTATGAGACTTATGCTCTCAACAAACTTCTTATTAAGATAAATAATCTGCTCTTATGCTGCTTTGGACATTATTATTATCCTACTTTCATTAGATTTCCATGCCCTTTGCTTGCAATCATGCTTATAAAACTGCTATAATACAATTTAATGGTATGTTCTGTTAAATTGTAGAATCCTTATATAAGATTTGCCTGTTATTCTATAAATGAATTATAGAATTTGATAGTTAAGGATGTATGGTATCTTATATCTATATATTTATATAAATAGCATATGTGATTATCTAAGTAAACTTTAGGCTCTGCTCTATTATAAAATCATCTTAATTAGAGGGATGGTAGGATTACTGCCTATAGTGCATTATTTTCTTAGAATGAAAATAGATATAAGGAGGATGATTGTATTTTAATTTGTAGTATACTATTTTTAAAAATTGATTGAGAGAGATGGTAGCTTTATTTTATGTTGTATATTATTTTCTTATTATGAGAATGGATCTATGATAGATGATTATCTTTTAATATTTAGTATCTCATTTTCTTAAATTGGTTATATTTAAGAGGTAGCTTAAATGCATGTAGTATATTATTTTCTTACTATGAGACTAGATTCAAGAGAAATGATTATCTTTCACTATGTAGCATCTTATAATTGATTATATTTAACAAGTAGTATATTATTTTCTTAGTATGAGAGTAGATCCAATTATAATTGATGAGAGTGGATCCAATTATAAGTGATTACATTTAATAGCTAGTACATTATTTTCTTGGTATGAGAATAGATCCAAGAGAGATGATTATCTTTTACTATGTAGTATCTTATTTTCTTAAATTGATTATATGTACTACAAAGACTATTGATTTACTGCATGTAGTATATTGTTTTCATAGAATGAGTATATATCTAAGAGAGATGATTATCTTTTACTATCTAGTATCACATCTTCTTAAATTAATTATATATAACACAAAGGTGGTCACTACATTTCATATAATGAGCATAGATCAAAGGGAGATTGTTATATTTTATTATGTAGTATCTCGTGTTCTTAAAATATTTCAAGAAATAAAAAGGAGAATGTTATCTTTTATTTGTAGAATTTATTTTTCATGATATGATCACAGATAAAATTGGGTTGTTATATTTTATTGTGTTCAATAATGCTTTCTTAGAATGATAATATAGATAAAAGAGGGATTATCACCTTTGTCTCTATAGACTCTACAAAATTTATGATACTAAGGTTGATGAGACCTTTATCCAAGTAGATGATGAAATTTAGGCTCTCATAAAATTAAAGAAAAGACAATGATAGGTGAATTAGAGATATTCACTAGTAATGAGTAAATTAATTGTAGCTCTTAAAATATATATTTTTTGTCCATAATTGGTCTATGTGGTTATCTACAACTAATTTTGGCACACCATTCTAACTTACTATTTATTAACATGTTTGTAATGACTCTATCTATGATCTGTAAAAGTGTATTATCTTTTACTATGTAGTATCTTATTTTCTTAAATTGATTATATGTACTACAAAGACTGTTGCTTTACTGCATGTAGTATATTGTTTTCATAGAATGAGTCTATATCTAAGAGAGATGATTATCTTTTACTATCTAGTATCACATCTTCTTAAATTGATTATATATAACACAAAGGTATCACTACATTTCATATAATGAGCATAGATCAAAGGAAGATTGTTATATTTTATTATGTAGTATCTCGTGATCTTAAAATATTTCAAGAAATAAAAAGGAGAATGCTATGTTTTATTTGTAGAATCTCTTTTTCATGATATGGTCATAGATAAAATTGGGTTGCTATATTTTATTGTGTTCAATAATGCTTTCTTAGAATGATAATATAGATAAAAGAGAGATGATCACCTTTGTCTCTATAGACTTTACGAAATTTATGATACTAAGGTTGACGATACCTTTATCCAAGTAGATGATGAAATTTAGGCTCTCATAAAATTAAAGAAGAGACAATGATGGGTGAATTAGAGATATTCACTAGTAATGAGTAAATTAATTGTAGCTCTTAAAATAATATTTTTTGTCCATAATTGGTTTATGTGGTTATCTACAACTAATTTTGACACACCATCCTAACTTACTATTTATTAACATGTTTGTAATGACTCTATCTATGATCTGTAAAAGTATATTAATTTCTTTATTTGAGGGTCATTCTCTTAAGTAATTAGAACAAAATATGTATGTAAAAATTCTTTGTAATTATTCATATCTTGATTATGTTACTAGATATTTATTATGAATGAAAGAAAGACAAAAAAAATTATAGCTTATAGAGGAAAATAATATAACCATCAATGTATCTGTGAATTGATTAAAGAATATTTTGTGTGTTAACCACCTTTTATGATGCTTGATCTAGTGGAGTAGTCACCTACTCTCAACTTAGAAAATTCCAAGTTTGAGAGTGGCAATATGTTTTAGTCATCCTTTTCATTTAATAAGCATGAAATGAGGAAGATGGGGTAGATTTTTTTTTGTTTTTATTTTAATTTTCCAAGGATTCAACAATGAAAGATGTCTGTTCAACCCTTAAAATAAAGATAGCTATTGTAAAGGCAAGTAACAATGTTGAGAGAATTTCAAAAAAGGAGAATACTCAATGACATGTACATGTAGTTTCATTTTTATTTGGTTATTATATGGAATATGAAACCTTTATGAATTCAATAGTAAGATATATATAATTCTCTTGTAAAATTTGAGAAAAGGATCATTGTTATAATTTGCATGTGTCTTTATGTAAGCGTATGATGAAGAAGAGGATTAAATATTTGAATGCATTTCTTTCCCTTCTAGTAAGTATTACCATATATAAAAATAGATTAAAATAGAAATGTATATTGATATCATAATTCTTATATAGTACACACATATACATATACATGTGTATTCTTTGATTAGATGGAGAAGGATTCTGAAGGGGTTCTTTAAAGCACTTTACAACATTAAATATAGAGATATATCATCAAGGCGTATCATAGAAAGAGACAAAAAGACAAAGAAATATTAGTTGGAAACTGGTGATAGAAAGGCAACAAAGGGACTACAGTCCAACTACAAAGCCACAAACAATAAAAACAATAGACAATGAAAACCCTAGCAGGACAAAGAACTAAGTAAAACTCGTATACGGTTCTCCAACATCAAGCTCGGATCGAACCATGAAATCAACAACCTTCTTTAAATCTTAAATATCCTTGTTAGTGTTCTACTCCATCTTCTTAGTGCTGGTGCAAGTTCTTATGCTAGGTCTAGCAGGGATTTACTTATTTTTATTTACTTATAAACATGTTGATCAAGTGTAAATTCCAATATATTTAATATAAATATAGGTCAAAAGTGGTTCTAATCTTTTAAATTAAAGTTTCTTGATATATTTGTGTCAAGATATGTTTTTCAATTATAGATGGTGTTATTATTATTTATTGTGCTACATTAAAGAGATGAAGAATTAAAAAATAATAATATATAAGTGATTAAATGGTGTTCCTCTTATGTTCAATGATATAATTGTAATGTATTATTTTGATAAACACACACACACACACACATATGTATGTATGTATATGTGTGTCTGTGTGTGTGTCTTTGTGTGTGTCTTTGTGTATGTATGTGTGTGTGTGTGTGTGTATGTATGTATGTATGTATACATATGCATACATGTATGTATGTGTGTGTGTGTGTATATGTATGTATGTATGTATACATATGCATACATGTATGTATGTATGTATGTATGTATGTATATAAATGTATATACATATACATATACATGTATGTGTGTGTGCACGTGTGCACGTGTGCGCTCGCGCATGTGTCTGTGTGTGTGTGTGTGTATATGTTCAATGTTTGATATTATTTTTTTAGCTTGTTATGTACTCTACTTCAAGATTTTTTACATAAGGCTTCTACATGATTCTTGAAAATATTATATCTTGTATCTTGAAAATAATGTACATGTATGTATGTATTTTTTACCGTAAAATCCTATTTTTCATATAGGTTAAGTTATCATTCAAAAGACATACTTCAAATAATTCAAAATCTTTCAAAATGGGATTCATTTGATTAACTATTAACCTAGCAACAAGATATATCAACATAGTCATCTAGTAATTGCTACCACATTAATAATAAACTAGTGTTCTAGATTTTATTTTTTATTTTTTTGGCAAAAGTGGACGAACCATTGGATGTATTTTATATATTAAGTAAAAATTGGTTCAAGAGCTCAACTGGGAAAGAACTAGAAAGAAAACCCAACATCGTCGCAATATTTACAATTGACTTAACATTGTTACTTACAATTCAGCTGTATCGATGAACAGCCAATCAAACTTTGAATTTTTTCAAGTTTTACAAAATTTCATCACATAATAGGCATGATGGACTCAAAATCAGTCAAGAAAAGAATTTCAACATCTTATAAAACATGCTAGAAGTGAGGATAAAAAAGCCCAGCAAGATAGAAAGATACCACTATGCTATCTTTCATCCATATCCTTGCTGGGAGCAGCCATTGTAGAGAAATCCCATCCCAATTCTGGACATGGTGCATGGGCAACATCCCAACCTAAGCTCTAGCCCTCAAAAATAATAATGTCCCATCCTGAACTTAGGCCCTCAACAGTAGCATCTAAGGTGTTAGTAGAGAAACCCATGGATGAAGGCACGTCCCAACCACTAGGTATAGTGACATCTGGATGTAGAGGTCAAATAGTTTCTACTAAGACAAGATGACCGAGACCAGGTTCTTTGAAAGTCAAGAATGACCAAGTGCCAAGTTCACTAACCGAATGAGTAGGAGTGGCTGAGGGTGTCTTCACTTGAGCAGCTTTTGCTTGTGCATCAGAAATTGGAATCCCCAAAATGTCAATCAAAGCACAAGTAATTTTCTTCACCCCCTCAATCAACTAGAAACCTAGAGCATGAGCTGTGAATTACAAGGCCTTGAGAAGGAACTGAGTGTTATGCTTCTCAAAGGTTTTCTACATCGCTTCAAAGGTCTTCATGGCCTTATGGTTCTTCATGAGCATTGTTCTTGAAAATATGCCACCAACTAGGGTATTGTTGATCCACAAGTCACAATTTTGCATCACATATTTTAGTTTATTCTCCACCTAGAATTCTGGTTGAACCACCTTGATGGCAATAATTTCTAGTCTCGACAAAGATTGAAGAAGGTCCATGGCATTGGAGAGAAAGATGGAGACCAAGGTTAAAGGAAATAAAACATTCCTTGTAGATGCAAAGAAAATATCCTCTCCAATTATGGTTTGAATCACATGCCGAATGTTATATGAGTGTGCAATAAACATACTATCTAGAGCTGCATCCTCCAAAGGATGAGAATTTGCATCTTCATCCAATGCCAGTTGAAGCCTAATTTTGAAGTTTTTGGGCAAGATGTTGCAATGGAATTGATGGAAAGAATCACATTTCACACATACATCTTATGGGGGTGACATGTTGAAATCAATTTGAGTGGAAAACACAACAAGCTGGATAAATATGTTAGATTGAAATCCATTCTGCATCTTAAATTAAGACCCTAAACATACGCACACAGGAAGTGGAGTACTTGCACTTGTGTGTAATAAATAGAGTACCATTAAAATAGAAATTAGTTGCAAATTGAGAAGGGAAAAGTAAAAATCCAACGCACCCAAAATTGAAGATTGAGCAATTTGATCTACAATCGTGTATGTTGAAATTAATTTTACCAACTGCAAAATGCCACATGACCATACTAAAACAAAATCGTACTCCATTAGCATCAGCTTTTTGTTTAACGATAAAGATTTATCATGATTTTGCCTTAATCTCATATGTGAGAACCAAATTTATGAAAGCTTTAATAAATGTTCAATGCCCAATTTGGATAGTGCATAGCGACCATGGAGTGATGTCAAACTGTCCATATGGCATACTCGATACATATGAAGATGTGGTTTGCTCAGCATCATCCATAATTTGGCACATGAAACACACTCGGCACCTAGAACACATTCAGTACCTAAATCCTCTCAGCACACTTGGCACAAGAAACACACTCGGTACCTAAAACAACTTGGCAGCAATGAGAATTCTAACTCGACATCAGTAGTAACTCGACACATAAAGTGTGTTAGCTTACTCAGCTGGCTCAGCACATGCATTATACATGGTACATGAAGTATGTTAGCTAGCTTAACACATGTCATGTGGCAGTTGGCACCTAAGGTCATTGGCTTAGTAGGTGTCAACAATGACTCAGCACATGACAGAATGTCCACTATAGCATACTCGATACATATGAAAATCTGGTTTGCTCGGCATCATCCACAATTCAACACATGAAAAACACTCAGCATCTGAAACATAGTTGGCACCTAAAGCAACTCTGCACACTCAACACCTAAGGTCATTGGCTTATTAGGTGTCAACAATGACTTGGCATATAACAAAATGTCCACTATAGCATACTCAGCATGTATGACATTCTATTTTGCACGGCATCATCCATAATTTGGCACATGAGAAACACTTAGTATCTGAAACACACTCAACACTTGAAGCAGCTTTGCACACTCAGCACATGAAGCATACTCAACATATAAAGCAACTCAGCACACATAAGAATTTCTCAGAACACATGTAGATCGCTCAGCCCCTAAAGACTTTGTCAAACTTGGCAACAGCTATGTCACAGTGCATATGTTAGAATTTTTTAGAATAACTAAGAGGGGGGGTGAATCAGTTATCCAAGGTCCAATGATGTCCAATACAACTTTTTCTACAAATCCTTGATGGCACTTAACTAAAATTATCATGCATGCAATTGAAAATTAAACAACCATGAAAAGTAAACATGCATCACACCATAACACTAAGGAATTGATGACCCAAAAACCCTCCAGGAATAAGAAGGTAAAACTGGGGTGGGGATGATACCCACAAAATAACTACGCAATTGATTTCAACCACTTCTGATGGTTTGCCCTGTTAAAGGCTACAACACATAATTAAATGTGACATTGTTAAAGGATTTAAGAACATTCAACTTGGAATGTCATCCTCTTAAAGGATTTACATAGAGCTATTAGGCTCACCCAAGTCCATGGGATTTACAATCACCTTCTCAAAAGAATCTTTCATCCCTCACTAAGGATCTTCTATCCTCCTCCTAAGGATCTCTTTATCCTTCTCTTAAGGATCTCTTTATCCTTCTCCTGAGGATCTCTTTGTCCTTCTCTTGGGGATCTCTTTATCCTTTTCTTGAGGCTTATCCACCTAGTTATTAAGCTAACCTAGCAATGTAGGGTTTCAATATCTAATACAATGGTAAGAAAGTATTAGAAGGGTTTTGACCTGATATAGATTGCAACTTCAACCTTGCAGATTTCAGATCGCTCTTCAGTCCTTTTCTTTGCTTGGCTTTCCTCCCTTGCAGTGTTGATAGCTTGTTCACCCTTCAAGATCTGTCTCCTTGAGTTCTTCCACTCATTATGCCAAAGCACTCTATGCTCACTTGATCAACTCAGAGTCTTGATGCTCTGTTCTTACTCCTCTTGGATTCTTTGCATGACCACACTTATGACCAACTCCCTCTCATGCATGCGCATTTGATCTCTGACCTGTAACTCCTTATAAAGAAGTTATGTTCTCAATTTCTTGCTCAAATCTTAATTTTCTCTTGAGAAAACAATATTGGTTTCCCTCCAAATTGTTTCTTCTAGAAACTTCATGATAAATCCATTAGCATTCACCTTGAAAATGGTTTGCATGGATTACATAGAATTCTGTAACATCTACTCATCATCCTTATCACAAAATTTGATGTAACAAACTTATCGCTGCTAATTTGGTGAATCTTTGACTTTAACAAATAATGCAGCAACTCGACATCATTGGTTTACTGATGCTTGGGTCCTTCTATGTTACTCGACTTCTATTATTATTTACTGGCACTTGGCACCTATAGCATTTTCTTCTTTGCTTGGCACTTGAAGACTTACTCGGCATCCATTATCTTTTTCTGCTACTTGACACTTGAAGGATTCTGTGTTACTCGGCACCTGATCTTCACTTGGCACCTGAAGACTGCTCAGCACCTGAAGATCACTCGGCACACACTAAGTTGAACTTGCTCAGCTTCAACTAAGAATTTGTTTGGTACTAACTAGAACTTAGTTAATCCTTGCATCTTTGATGTGTCTTAGTGTGTCCATCCTCTGTGTCTTAGAGTATGTCATCAATACACTATTTCATCAATGGCTTAGCTGATCCTTATACTTTGTTACAACATCATAACTTCAACCTTTCTCTAGGTACTCTAGTTACATCTTATTGATTGCCACCTTCTTGTCAATCAACCAATTGATAGTATTTGGATCACTAAAAGCAATTGTCATTCTTGTAAGTGGCAAGTTTGACATCAATAACAAATCAATGATTGAAAACATTCTTTACCAGTTCCGTTATTCTTTTCAATCATTTCCAATAGCATATTGATCACTCGACACATGAAACACACTTGGCACCTCACATATAAGAATTACTCGGCACATAAAGGTTGCTCAACCCTTGAAATCCATACCATACCGGACATGACTCGACACATGATGAGTGCATGGCTCCTATAGTCTCTTGTCACCAAAAGGGAAAATAGCTCGGTACAATCTCCTCTTCTAAAGGTCAGCGACCATTAGTTCTTGCAAGTCTTTATGGTGCTCCATGATTGTAGAAGGGTTTAGTGTAGAAATTGTAATCCCATTGCATCCTAAATTGGAAAGATAATCCACCATTTTTTTTCCCTCTTTGTATGTGTGTGAAACTCTTATCTCTCAAAATTGATCAATAATGTTCCAAATTTGCTGGAGCACATATTTGAGTTTCCAGGAAGATGATTATCTCTTAATGCAAGCAGAGATTATAACTTGAGAATCACCTTCAATTTGTACTTATTTGAAGTTCCCTTTCTTCGCTAGCATTAGTCCTAACAAAAATGACTAAGCCTCAACCATATTGTTAGTTCCTACAGGAAGGGGATCCATTGTGATTACTAGGACTTTACTAGTACAATCTCTAATGCATGCTCCCAATCTTGATTGTCCTAGATTACCTCTAGATGCTCCATCAAAGTTGAGTTTGACAAAGCCAGGCGAAGGGGGTTGCCATTTAACGGTAGACCTATCAGTATGAATTTTCAACTTTGAAGAAATGTCAGTGCCAAATGGGATGAAAATTTATTTCCATTCCCAAATGATACTTCCATCGTAGGAAGTGATAGCTAGGTTAAATCTACATCTACTAACACTTTCATTAGTAACTTCTAATATCAATTTTTCAATGATTTGGAGCACTTCCTCTAAAGGTGATACTTCTTTTCTAAAGATCCTCTTGTTTCTTTCCCACCAGATAGCCTAAATAACTAGAGCAAGTGTACATTTCCAAATTCCTGAAAATAGGGCATTGGGTTAAAGAGTTGGCCAAGCCTGAAAAATGTCCCAACTATTAATTTGTAGTGGGGAGTAGTAATTTAATTTGTTTAAAAAAACATCTAGCATTGGTATGCAAACTGACATATTGCAAATAGGTGGTCAATTGATTCATCTTCCTCTCCACATAAAACACATTTGAAAGGAGAAGCAATATTCATCCTAGCCAATAGATCACTTGTAAGAATTCTATGCTTGATTGCTAGCCAGGCAAAGCACCCAGCCTTGGGAAGAACTATTTTATTCTAGCAGAACATGAATGCTCGAGATGATGGTTTTGCTGACTCAATTTGTTGAAGAAGTTTGTAACCTTCCTTGATTGAGTAGTTACCATTTTTGATCGGGATCCACATTATTCGATCCTCAACCATTGATACAAAAGCCTGTCTATCTGAAAAGATAGATTTAAGTTATTGTTTATGTTGAGGATCTAAAGGGAGTTGATCTAGATCTTTCCATATTACTTTCCTTGAGAAGATGCAAACTACATCCATATAATGAATAGCAAGGTTAACCCATTGTGCTTCTATAACTAAGATGATATTTTGTATGTTTGGCATTGTATTTAATAGGGTGTGGCCATTCCACGAGTCACCCCAGAAATTAATCTTATCCCCATAGTTTAATTCCCATGAAATGTAGTTAAGCACAATATCTCTAGATGCAATCATGAAGTCCCAAACGACTGATCCCCTAGGGGGATCCAGCATAGAAAATATTCTATGTGGCTCATTGTTATCTAGATATTTCTATTGCATAATTTGACACCAAACTGATTGTGGTTTAGTATACATCTACCAAACTAGCTTACCTCCAAATGCTTTGTTCCTAGTTGCCAAATCATGGATACCTGCACCACTTAGAGTTGGATGAATTGCCATATTTTGGAGAGAGATAAGTGGAATTTTCTTTTCATTAGTCAAATTTCCCAACCATAGAAAGCCCTTAATGAGACTTTGAATTTGTGAAACAACAAAAGACGGTGCTTCCATGACAGCCATGTAATAATTAGGTATTGTAGAAAGGATTGACTTAATAAGCAATATTCTGCCAGATAATGATAGCCATCTAACTTTCCAAGAAGCAATTTGGCTCTTAATTCTTTTATATACCCCCTCCCAAAAAAATTTCTTGTTTGAACCCATAAAGAAAGGAATCCCAAGATAAGTGGAGGGTAGAAAATCCTCAGTAAACCCCAAGATATGCACAATCTTGTCCGAGATAATCCTGTTTGTATAAAAGAAGAAAATTTTTTACTTTTGAGGATTAATTTTGTGCCCTAAGACTTCTGAATATAACAAGAGAATTTTTTTAATCTATTTAGCCTCAAATACTGATGAGGCACCAAACAGTAGTGTGTCATCAGCAAATAAAGAGTGTGTGACTAAGATTGTTGTACCTTCTATTTTTGCTCCTTTCCACTTATTAGATGGATGATGATGCTTGATGTTTCTACTAAGGGCTTCAGCCATGATGATGAATAAAGCTAGAGAGAGAGGGTCACCCTGTCGGAGACCTTGTGTGGAGGAAAAGAAACCAAACGTTGCTCCATTGATAATGATTGAGAGCCAAGCCCCTAAGATGCAAGCTTTAATCCACTTACACCATTTCTTGTCAAAGCCCATTTTTTGAAGGACTTGAAAAAGGAAGCTCTAGCAAACTCTGTCATAGGCCTTTTGCATGTCTAACTTGATAACAAAATTAGACAATTTACTATTCTTGATGGAATGGAGTACTTCATGAGCTAGCATTGCACCCTTCATTGTTTCTCTAGCAGGAACAAAGCCACCTTGCTTAGGAGAAATTATGGATGGAAGAAGTTTTTGAAGATGTAGATAGATGGCTTTGGTAATCATTTTATAAGTTAGGTTACAGAGTGAAATT